>CANYCX010189544.1:0-13369 GCA_948193385.1 Breynia disticha f. nivosa | reverse complement strand
CCTACAGATCGCACGCGGATAGCAAAATACCTAAAAGGGTAATTTCAGTTTTTCACCTTAGGTCAAATTCCGGTCAGTGGACCGGATTGGGCATTTGGGCCAATTTTGGTAATAGGGCCTAAGACGGATGAGAAATAATATTTCTTACATGAATTTAAGACAAAGATGATTTATTAAATATGATGTCTTAAGTTAAAATATGTAAGAAATAAAGTGAGAAAAAATTGAGGAGTTATGTCTTAAATTAAGACAAGGCATGTCTTAAATTAAGACAAGGATAATTAATCTTTTAATTATCCACTTTGATACACGGCTAAGGAGTTTGTTTTTTGATAGATTTTGATTTTGAATTCAAGACTTAACAAGTCCTATAGGCATTAGGATTGTTAAGTGATTTAACCTAGCAAAACTCTTATGTTTAAAAGCTTTTATGAAAGAGAAAAAAAACCTTTGAGTTTTCACAATTGTGAGCCGTCCCGTTAAACACCAATCCTCTTAGCCGTGAGCCTCCTCAAGAAATCAAAGAGAGTGATTTCTAGGTCTTCTCTCAAGAGTGAAGTGAGAATTAGGGGCTGATTATATAGTTTAATTAGCATGGTGCCTTTGTTTCCACAAGAACTCATCCGAATTGACCAAAAGAAAGGTGGTACGTAATCTTCCTTGTGCTAGTACACTATTTTCGCTAATCTGTGTGTTACTATTGTAGAGTAACCGCATCTGGGGTTTTAATTTTGGGTCATAAAGGTCACCTCAGTGTATTCTAAGGTGGTAGATACTTGGTGATTGCCCTAGACCATTCGGCCAAGCAAGGAACAACCAAAGGTAAGATTTTGCTTTAGCAAGTTTAGGTTTTTATGTAACCTAGCTCTAAACCGATTATATGGCATGTGTTTTTAGTTGATTTTATGTAGATCCTTGGCTGTTTTTATGTGTTCTTGATGTTTTATTCCGGTGCCATTGAGTCTAAACACGTTGAAAACCCAACATCCATATCAAAGAAGACATAAGAGTGGACAGTAGTCCAGGACCAAAGGACGATTGAAAAAGCTCATGCAGCAAAAAGACAAATGAATAGAGGAAACAATCGGCAATAAGATTATTCAAGAAATGTCATAAGTTAGAATTTTAATTAGCAAGACAAAAGGGGAAATTTCTTTCAAAACAAAAAATGTTACTAGTGAACAAGCTAAAACTTATGCCATTTTGGACAAAATCGTGACTAGTAACCCAGATAAAGAACACAAGAACAAGTTCAGGAGAAGAGCCACTAATGACGCAAAGTCTATAACTAGTAACAGTACTGAAGAAACACAAAGCATATATATGTTTAAAAATTTTAATGTTCGAAACTTACCTTTTTTATTATGTCGATATAGTGTCCCATATTCTACCTTCTAGTTTTAAAAGAAATGACACCAAAGGAAATGAAGATCCTTTGGTGGCAACAGTCAACCAGCCCTAAGGGGAAGAGTTTATGGTGCAGTCATGTGCGATTAAGAGAAAAGGTTTGCATGAAATAGAGGATCCTTTGGCTTTCGCCCGACCATTAGAAGAGAATCATACCAAGAGTTTGTATGTAAAAGTCCATGTAAATGAAAAGCCCCTGATAAAATTCTTGTAGATAATGTTTCAAAAATAAATGTTATTTCTTTAAAAACATTGTTGAATTTAGGAAAGGAGGAGGAAGATATCATCCCAACAAGCCTGGTGGTTATAATTGTTACTAAAGATGTGGCCAAGACCTTGGGTGTAATTCCTCTTCAAATCAGTGTGGGTAATAAGACCTTCACCTTTACCTTTTTGTGATATTATCAATGGTTAGTTATAAACTTCTTCTTGGGTGGGACTGGATCTATGCAAATATGTGTGTGTCTTCTACACTCCACCAACTCTTGCTTTTCTAGAATAATGGCCAAGTTCAAATGGTTAATGTAGACACTAATCCACGTAATAGATAGGTAAATTTGTTTGATGCATGTTTTTGTTATGGAGATACTCAACCTATAAGTTTTTAGGGATTAGATAAAATGGAAAGCCTACAACCATGATTTTTGCCAAGGAAAAAGTCATGGAAATAAAAAAAATACCAAAACATAAAAAATAAAGCAGGCCCAAGAGTGAGTTGTTTTGTTCTTTTATTGACCATAGAGTGAATGAATAAGTCAAATAGTAAAGTAAGAGGATTGGGAGCAGTTGCTCTTCTTGGTTCTAAAATAGAAGAGTAACAAGCCAAAGGTCACTTTATTTATAAAGTCCTTGGAGTAGAGGTGGCCTATAAAAGTGATATACCAAAGGATGATGATAGAATCTAGCTTGAATATCTAGATGTTATCCTTGTAAAAATAAAGGATAATAGACTACAAGTTAAAGATCCCTTGCAAGAAAAAGTTTAAAGACAGATGCAAAGCTAAAAATCACTTACATTAGTGGCTTATTGTATGATAAATTATACACACAAATTGTAGTGTTGTTACATGAGTTTAAGGATTTTGTATGGGATTATAAGGACATGTCAAGTTTAAGAAAGAGTTTATTTAAACATTGCCCATAAGGTTGACTTTTTTTCCTTTTCAGCAACCCACAAGGAGGATGTCAAAGGAAGTGAAGAAAGTGAAAGAGGAGATAGAGAGGTTGTTGTAGTGAGGATTCATTAGACCTGCTAAATATACTTAGTGGATGGCCAATATTGTCCCTGTAGTAAAGAAAAATGGGAAAATGAGAGTATGTATAGAGTTTAAGGATTTAAAGGATATCACTCAAAAAGATGTGTATGTAATGTTAGTAAGTGATATGTTGATTGAAGTTACTACAAATAATGAATTACTAACGTTTTGGGATTATTTTTGTGGGTACAATCAAATTCAAATTACTTAAAATGATACTCACAAAACTTCCTTGAGATGTATATGGGCCATCGGTACATATGATTGGGTAATGATGTTGTTTGGCTTAAAAAATGCAGGGGCTACTGATCAAAGGGTAATGAATTTGATTTTTGATGACCTTATAAGAAAAATAATGGAGGTCTATATTGATGATGTGATAGTAAAATTAAAAAGAGAAGAAGATCCAGTTGTCCATTTGAGAGAAGGATTCTAGAGGTTGAGAAACAATCAGTTCAAATTAAACTCTATAAAGTATGCTTTTGAGGTAAGGGCTATTAGTTTTCTAGGTTTTTTGTTCATCAGAAAGGAGTAAAAGTGGATGACAATAAGACCAAAGTTAATCTACAAACTAAACCACCAACTAGCAAGAAAGAATGGTAAAGGTTCTTGAAATAGATAAATTATTTAAGATATTTATTTTACTGAAAAAATAAAGGGTTTTTATGAGATCTTAAACCTAAAGAAAGAAGATCAACTCTTATGGAATTCATGCCACCAGGAAGCTTTTGAAAAAATCAAAAAATATCTAACAAACCTACAGTACTTATACCACCAAGGAAGGATCGCCAACTTAGGTTGTATTTATCTGAAGCTGAGCGATCCATTGGATATGTCCTAGAAAAAAATAATGAGAATGATGATAAACATGCAACTACTATTTGAGTAGAACACTCAAGGATGCAAAGGTAAGATATTTACTTATAGAAAATATTTGCCTTACATCATATTTTACTTGTACCAAGTTGAGGTATTATATGATTGAAAACTTGACTTATGTGATATCAAAAACTGATCTTATTAAGTACATGTTGACCAGACCTATAATCATTGGAAGAATAGGCAAATGGGCGTTAACTCTGTCCGAGTTTTCTCTATAGTACATACCTTAGAAATAAGTTAAAGGATAAGTCTTAGTAGACTTCCTAGCTGATCATCCTAGTCAAGATATGTTTGATGAAGAGAACTCATTAAATGTGTTCTGCTCTTAAGTTTGATGGCTCTAGCACGAAAGATGCCACAAGGGTAGGAGTAGTGATAAAGTCCCAATAGGTATGAAAGCTTCCCTAGCTTTTAAATTGAAATTATCATACACCAATAATCGAGCTGAGTATGAAGCTAAGATTATAGGGACTCACGGTTGGTGCTAAAGTGGAGAATATTGATGTAATAGGTTTTTGGCTCTATACTTTACAACATTCATATAGATACTCAGAGATTTTGAATAAATAGCAATAGAACATGTCCCTAGGAATTAGAATTGGGAAGCATACAACATTTTTAGAGTAGCTTATGGGACCAATGTGTTTGAAGACTTGATGCAGAAGTTCATTATGATTCATAAGTGAAATATCCTTCTATCGAGGCAAGGGGCATGCTCATAAATGCCTTCAATGTAGACAGATATGTGGCAGAAGATTGGAGAAAACCAATCAAAGTTAGCCGACAGACCAAAGGCTGAATACACCATATAAGTTGAAAATATAGACATTATAAATTTGCTAGATAATAACGCCCTATACTAGAAAGATTGATGGATTATTAGTCAAATGCTTAGGCTTTACATAAATAATGGGAGTAATAAAACAAGTAGATGAGGGTGTATATGATGCTTACCAATTTGGAAAGAAAATGAGATGGCTAATTTAAAGTCATGGGTATTACTGGCCTCAGACCTCAATAATTATGTGAAATAAGCCAAGGCTGTAAACAATGTCAATAACATGGAAAAATTTAGAGAGGACATGTAGTAGAATTATCCTACATAATCAAGCCATGACCTTTTTATGGATGGACAATTGATCTCATTAGGAAAATCCATCCAACATCTTTAAGGGGTAATTCCTTCATCATAATGGCTACAAATGTTTTCACCAGATAGGTATAGGCTCTGTTGATGAAAAAGGTTGAACAGATTGATGTGATACAATTTATTAAGGAAAACGTAATTACAGGTTTAGGATTCCACAATCTATCACTCTAACCAAGGCACAATGTTCACTAGAAAAATGGTTAAGGCATTTGCAAATTAATATGGGATCAAGCTAATAAGATCAACACCTTATTACGCTTAAGCCAATGGTCAAGTCGAAGCCTCTAACAAAGTACAATATGAATTTTGAAACGATGATGGAAGAAAACCCAAGGATCTCACATACCTTATTGTCCAAAATTTTGTGCGAATAGCAAACTTCCAAAAGAGAAAAAAGTATCAATGGAAGTGGTAGTACCATCTTTGAGGGTTACAGAACAGAATGATTTGACATCCTATGAAAGAAAAAAGTATCCAATGCTTACAATAAGATAGTCTTACCTGTGGTAGTAAATCAATGGAAGTGGTAGTAAATCATTTTGAAAAGCAAGAATTGGTATGGAAGCTAGTCTTACCTGTGGAAACCAAGGATAGAGTTTTTGGTAAGCAGTCTACAAATTGGGAAGGTCCTATCAGGGTAAAAGAAGTTTTTCCATGGAATATGTTTATTGCTTTAAAAGCATGGATGGTGAATCATATTCTAAGTTCATCAACAAAAAATACCTAAAAAAATAATTCCATATTATGTGGAAAAATTATTATGAAGATTGAAGAACAATCGAAAAAGCATTAGATATGTAATGAATAATTAATTGGAATAAAGTTGTCCTTTAGGCCACTAAATTCAATCAAACAAAATACAAGTCATAATGTTTGTTTACCTATTACATATGATAATATTTGAGCAAGATCAAATGTATCAAAGTTCTACAAAAGGAAAAAATAACACCTACAAAAAATCATAAAAATGGACAACTAACACTGTGAATCTTTTTTCCCACTAGAGTTGGCAACCTTAAGGCACATCCTCAAGCTCTAGGAGATAGGATTGGAAAGTAAAAATACTAAGGGGTAGACTCCTTAAATGTTGGCCCTAAAAAATGGTTACCTCTTTTTCCTCTCTCAATCTTTGAACCAGACTGCTAAATGCCTCAACGTCAGTCTTCAATATGGATTCCATAGCAATAATTTTCTTCTCCAAAGGTTTTTTCTCCTATTTTCACTACTCTGTGGGAGCAAGCTTCTGTCCAAATCTTCCATGTGTTTTTGAACATCCAAGGTTAGTGATTGAACATTACCTTTTTGAGCTTTGAAGACTAAAAATTAGCCATATTGGGAGCCACTTTGTCTTCTCATAAGAAGCAACCAATTAATCCCAACAAAGAATGGCCACCCTAACTCCAAAAGGAAGAACTTATGTGTTGAAGTGAGTTTAGATCTAAAGAGTGTGTCAATAGCTTCATTGGAAGACTAAGCAAACTTAAGGTAACTCTAGACTAAAAAGATGATGAGAGCTTCTTTGGCAACAGTAATACTTTTAAGGGATAATTCACCTCCAACAAATTATGCGGAAAGAGTCATCATGCTTTGAAATTGATAGAGCCAAGGAGATTTTCCCAACTCATAGCTATCAGCTAATAAAGATGCATTTTAGTCTCATATAGACTCTAAAAAAGAGAAAAACAAGTTAATACTCAAGAATATGAAGGAAATATTAATTTGATTTTGACCATTTGTTCGAAAGGGTCCAAAGTAGCGAATGGTGAAGACTAAGTGGGAGGAGGGCTATCAACCACAATACTTGCTATTATAGGCTCAATTTGAGCCATCACATTTATCGTAATCTTTAGAATGTGAATAGAAGAAACTTGTGGAAGTCGATCAGGAGAATTAATAGCTGGAGAAGTGGGTGCACTAGTGTCAGTATCCTTCTTTGATGACTCAATAGTAAAGTCTCCCATCTCCAGATCAATATGCACTGAATCTGGATGGGATGTGTGAGATTTCTTAGGTGGTGCAGAAGAAAGATTGCTTAACTTTCTTGAGTTTGGCACAAGGATCACAACGGTTGAAGCTTTGCATTTGTAAGAGGTGTCTAACAGGTCAAAATTCACATATCAAAATTAAGGATAGATGTCAAAGTTTATCCCAAGAAATTTTCATTGAAACCTTGAGTAGATTCTTTTAGAAATAAAGGGTACTTTGAACAAGATGAGGAAGGGATGGATCCCCATAAGGAAGTATATTAGTGAAAAAACATATGAAGTAAAAGAAAGAATGTGGTTACAAAATGTAATTTTGTGGAAAGTCTTATTCCACCACAACTGAAAGGATGTTATAATACCATTAGTGCGAGAGAGCACCAGAATTATAGAGAAGAAATTAGTTTTCTTGAAACAATCAGTCCAACAGTTAAGATGGTTTAGAGCATCCTCAAAGAGAGAGCTTCCCTAGATGGATAAGATCTGACTATCCTTTGGGAGTCCTAACACTAAACCAAGTTAGGGATAAAAACTTGGGGAGTATACTTCTTGAGCCACTCAATATGATTTTGTGGACTCCTTTATGGTTGAAACAGAACCAAAAGAATATAACGTGCTTCAGTGAGAAAACATTAGTCCAATAAGTGAACCATTAGGGCAGCTTGTACAAACTTCTACAAATGGATTGGTAAAAGGTTATGTTCATTATCGTGCCCAAATAGAAACATGTTTGGTGTTGTATCCCATGTTAAACTCCAAAAATAATTTGCCACTTAATGTAGACCCATAGCATAGATGCATTGGCCCCAATAATACCTAAGGGAACTTTAGAAGATGAATGGAAATAAGGATATATCAAGACTAAGAAGTATAAGAAAACTCATAATTGTAGCAGCCAAGATGTCCCTGGTAAATAATGAAAGGGTTAATCAAGAATAGCCAAGGAAATCTATTGATAACAATGTCCTAGAAGAACCATGGCCAAGGCTGATCTAGTACCTGTTAATTAGGAATACAGTAGTGGAAGGTCTTCTTGGAAAGACATTTAAGTGTGTTTGGTATGGAGGAATTCCATGGATTTTCTTAGAATTGATTTCTAATTCCAAATTTTATTGTTTAGTTTGCAGTTTTAAAAAAAATTGAACTCTTGGATTTGTAAATTAAAGAATTGAAATTGTGTTAAAATGATGGATTTTTAAATCCAAGCTAAACTGATAAGATTTGGAATTCCAAATCCAAAATGAAAAGCTATTTACAAAATTAACCTTCTTTTTTCCTCTACATCTTTTTTTATAAGGATATTTTAGTCATAACTTACAAATCATTCTAGGATTTTAACATACCAAATAAAATTGGTATTTAGAAATCACAGAATTGACATGTTACCCCAAACAATTGAATTGAATTTATAATTCTAATTCCTTACGGGTTTCATTTGATTTCATTTACAAATCAAATCAAATCTATTTTCATTTTATACCAAACACTATCTTAGCATTTTTGCCAATGATAAATTTTCACACTAAGTACCACAAAAAAGAAAAATATTATGCTTAGAGATCTTTGTAACCCTTTGTGGTGATTGATTGCCTAAAAAACAAAATGAACAAGCATGTGGTTATCTTCTACGAAGAGGGAATGCAAGAATGGAAAATAATCGCTCATTAAAACAAAGGAACTAACATGATAAAGCTGATCTATTATGACATTAAGGCCATGTTTGCCACTATTTTTAAGAGCAATGATTAAGCATCACACCTCATAACCCTAAATAGGAAGTCCTGTAATTGCTACTACATCTTACATGGTAATGGACATTGAGCCATGAGGAAATAAAAAGGTATTACAACCTTGACTCTAAAAATTCATAATATCAACAACCATCCATGGGTAAGCGTATCCAGATGAGTTGTGAGTTTGATAAAGTTTGTTACGCCTAAACATTCCTAGAGCTTTTTGAAGTGACGTGAAATGGTATCTACACATGTTGCAGATTGGTTGATAATGGATGGGGTAAGGGCTTACTAGCCATGGTAGGAGCAATTATATCCTAAAATTAGTCCATGTTAGTAATCAACCATAACTCAAAGAAGAAGGGCACAAACTACCAATTGATGAAGTTTGAATTGATCCAAAGTAGGCAGTATAGCCTCCAAAGGACCAAGCTAGAACTTGTGCAAACAATCAACGAGTAAGCACATTTTTTGCAAACATTTTGCCAGAGCTTCCCTGGTAATAAAAGCAAACTAGACCTACAAAAGCATAATAAATTAACTAATTCAAGTTCAAAAGATATATAGCTTTAGCCACTCTCAATAATTCAGTGAAATTATGTCTATATCTCATGCAATATTGTTTCTAAAACCCTAAAATGAAAATGCACCAATTTATCCATGGCCTCTGCCCAGCTAAAAGTGATAAGGTGAAGCAAACTTACTTGGAAGAAAGTCGCGTTCCTCAACTGCAAGTTTTGGTCCGATCGTGAAGGGGTTTCCAAAAGGGGAGATGGGTTTTGGTGGTGGAAGTTGGAATGTCAAGGCAATAAGCTTGAAGCTCCAGCATGACTCCTCTATTGATGGTTGGACGATGGTGGCATAGGATGCTAACAGTGTTTTTAGAAGGCTTGCACCTAGGGAACCACCAAAAGAGAGACTACAAAAGTTTATGAGGTTTTTAGGCACGAGTTGTGGTTTCTGGTGTTCTTGGAGCATCGACAATGAAGGATGAGTTCAGCAGAGACTTTGATGGGGAAAACTAGTTAGGATTATTTGAGGAAGATGTGGGTTTATAGTTCATACGTGGGGAGTTAGTTTTTGAATTCGTTTGGGTAGTTGTCAAGGAAGTATAGGGGTTTTGATATCCGGCTGACGAAGACAATTCTAAATTTTTAAACAGATGTTGAAGATAGTTGGGATGAACTTTTGTCGATTCATCAGTATCCCACGTCAACTTGAAAATGTCGATGCTCATATTTTTCACATAATCAAGAATCCTAGTACTGGTGACACTCTTTTAAACCGTAAGAGATTGACCTAGTTTTCATTTGATGGAGGCTTCAAGTATTCCTCTAGATAAAAAAAGATAGTCAAACTTCTCGAATGGTGTGAACTTTAAAGACTTGTGCATACATGTGTGGATTTATTAACGATACAGGTTATGGAACCCATTAATACAAAACTAATTGGCATGTATAAGGCCTGTAACTCATATCATTATAAACCACTTATTATTCTTACATTTCTCAGATGTGGGATATATTTCCAACGCTCACCCCAAATTTAACTCGATCAGAGACATTCATAATTTAGTGAAAATAAGACACCATGCAAGTTTAAGTATTAAATTGTTTGGGCTCCTGGGCCAAATAAGTTAAGAAGGCTCACTTGATGACCCAAGACTTTGCAACCCATTATGTTTGGGAAAGGCAACCATTATCTACAGAAAATTCAAATGTGAAAGATGGAAATAAAATAATAAACATATTAATTGGACATAAGAGAAAAGAAAAATTGATTTGCTGACAAAGGAATAAGTTTGCCAAAGTAGGAAAATCTTTATAAAGAAGGATGCAAGAGAAAAGGATCATGACTCTCAACCAACAAAAACTCTATAACATTACACAATGTCTTTCTTTTTATTATACTGTCATTTTTATCATAGTTGTTTCTTGTTTTTAATTATTATTTTTACAATCTGATACCATAGAGTTAAGGACCCTTGGAGAAAAGATTGTCCTATTTTTTATTTGCAATCGTTTGTTTAGAAGTTTTATTTGGTGCAATTTAGTTTTCAGTTTGAAGAAAGTTAATTTCCTGGCACAAATTTTATGCAATTTGATTTTTTAGTGTTTTTCAAATTAAACGGAATGTCTTTTATTCTCTTCCTCAAAAAGGGATAAATATTTTTGGATATAATGAGAAAACATATTTGACATATTCTTTTGTAAAATAATAAAAACAAATGCGAATTTTAAAGATAACATAATAATAATAATATATATTTAATGGTTAATTATAATTTTTTTACAATTAGATAATAGCTTTTATTAAAATTTTATTAAAATATTATTTAAATTGAATCATCGACTATAATTATGAAACAATAGATTGTCAAATTTTTAAAATTATGAGAAAATGACTTGTAGAATACAACCAATGAGTATTTTTGGAATAAATTTATGTTAACATATAGAATATCTTTCATATAATTAATGTGTAAATTACTCTAAAAGAGTAGTTAATATGTAAATAAATAAATTTAATACTTGTTGTTGCTTCAATTTTAGAAATAGTGTGAACAAGAAATTTGAACAAATCTTCAAAATCAAATAAAGCGGTCAGGCAATCCCTTGAAAAAAAGACAGAAAATTAAGTAATTAACCGATATAGGTTTTACTACTAATTCGTTGTGTTTAAAAATAACTGACTATATTGTTTCCCAATTAGAAAAGTCTAAACATGATTTTTTTTCAAAAAAAATTGTAAGTTGCAAAATTAGTAAAATAAACACTCATAACATTAAATAAGAAATTTCAATATGATCAATCATGTTGACTTTCTATATAAATCCCTAAAAATAGCAATTAAGCTTAATATAACCACCTTTCACTGCACATTCAAAAAAAATGACGAACATTTCAACTTTAAATAAACATTTTACTTAATGAAAGTATTGTACAAGTCAAAATAAATCTAGAAGCCTAAAACTTTTTTTCTTTAATTTTGTATTAATATGTTCATATATGTTCATTCGTGTTCATTTATTAAAATAATTAAATAACTAAACACATGAGTTTTTTGAAAATTCTAAAGAGTTATGCGCAAATGTAGATACTAAAATGTGCAACAATGAAAGGAGTATAATGTAAACAATTAAGTAGTTATGTTTAACCTTCTTCATCTATGTTCATTCATGTTCATCTATTAAAATAATTAAATAATTAAACACAGTAGAAAACTATTTTTTTAATTCATGTTCAATAATTTATAGATTAAAAAACACAATATATAATAAAATTTGAATGAATGATCGTGTAATGTTCATTAATGTTCAATGTCAACCAAACATGCGAATAGAATAAGGATATTCAAATGATGCTCTTCTGTGTTTAAAGTAAATCAAAGTTCTAAAAATATATAAAGAACTTCCATGAATATTTATGAACACATCAAACTTTATCTCATTGTTGTCTTGTTTTGAGAAAAAATAAAAACACAGAGAAGAAAATCAACATGAAAGCAAAGAAAAAAATGATGGAGAAAATAAACCTCATAATTAGTAAGTGAATTGAAAAGGAAAGAGAATAAATAATTGGAGAGAGGAAATCAATTGTAATTGATTAACATGTATTTAAAGGAATTAAATCATAGAGAAAATGGTTAGATTAGTGAGAGTAAGTAGTCTTACATATTTTAAACTACAATCGAGCATATCCATGCAAAAAATAAAATACATTCGGGCATTTAAATATAAGCATAGATATTTCACACTTCTAAAACCAAAAGTAAGTGTTCTACATAATTGTCCAAACAAAGAGTGAAGAGTAAGTGATAGAGAATAGATCATGATCTATCAACATCGTTCAAATTCACCAACTATCATTAATTCAGATAATTATGTAGAACACCTACTATTGAACTTTTTTTGGGTGAAAATGCTCATTATTATGTTCATATATGTTCATAATTCAAAATTATATATTTTTTGTGTGAATATGTCTAATGTAAGTTTAAATGTGCAAAAATTAATTCTATGCATTGTAACGCTCTCCATTTTTAGTAATTTTTAAGAATTTTTGAGAATATTTCAAAAAGGTGCAAATAAATTTTTTGCAACAAGTTTTAATTATTAATTAATGTGGAGTGTTGGAAATATTGTGGAATTAAAATCGGGTAAGATTAGTTCAACCGGGAGAGAAAAAATCAAAAGGAAGGTCACGGTTTGAGCTGAGGGTAAAAACGTCTTTTTCTGAGCTTATATATATGTAAACTCTTCTCATCCCTCTCCATTTACACTCCATCCACGTGAATCATTCCTAAACCTATAGACAAATTTCTAAAACCCTAATCTAAACCTAAACCTCGACGAATTTTGGCAATCGGGAGTTGTAGGATCGAATTAAAAGCTTAATTTGGTGAGTTTTCTTCGATTCAATCTTGTAAATCACGTTTTTATGGATGGACCGACTTTAGGGTGTAATTTCTCATTTGTTTTAAGTCAGAATTGAGTAAAATTGAGTTTGTTAGACAGGTATGGATGTGTAGTAACCATTGGTACTTGATTTTAGGATTAATTTATGGTTTAGACGGATGAAATCGATGTTTTATGTGGAGGTGTCAAAAGTGACGAAAATGGAATTTGGAACCCTAGTTTCGGTTTGAAGTTTGGTTGGTAGGGTTAACTTTCTTGAGCTTTATTGAGGTTAATATTATGGCCAATTTGATTGGGTAATGCATGTGGTGAAATTAATTTTGGATTAAAGAAAATGGATTAGGATTTTTGTAAAGGGAAGTGGAGAAAATAATAATGGGTTAGGTGGAAGATGGCTGGAATTGTAAGACTATATTGAATTAAGGTGGTTAAGTAAATTGGGAATGATTATGAATTAGGGAAGAGTGAAATTTAAATAAAGATAGTTGAAAGTATTTATGGAGGAAAGAGAAATGGTGTAGAAATGTATTAAATACATTTAT
>CANYCX010189298.1:0-15194 GCA_948193385.1 Breynia disticha f. nivosa | reverse complement strand
AATCAATCAAACCCAAAATCACTCAATTCCGACCCTAAATGAATGAGAATTCCTCTTCCAAAAACCTAACATGTGCAAAAACGAGATTACAAAAACAAGTCGAAGAAAACTCACCAATTTACGGTCTAGGTTCGATCTTATTGCTCCCAATCACCGAGACTCAATGAGATTCGACTTATCTAGGGTTTTAGGTTTTGGTTTGGTGATTTTGAAAGCACAAACGTGCATATGGATGGAGTGGAGAGAAATGAAAACATATTTACATCTATATACACGATTCGATTTGACCGTTTTGCCCTTGGCTCTACCCTCGACCTTCTCTTCATTTTTCTCTCTCCCGGTTTATCTTATCTTTATCCGATTTTAATTTTTAGTATTTCCTACACTCTCCCACAAATTTTAATTTAATTCCTTTTGCGAAAAATTCCCGCTCATAATTATTAAATATTCCAACTAAATTCTAAAAATTACGAAAAATGGAGAGCGTTACAGTATGTACCCACATCATTTTGCTTACAGGACAATGGACTCTTAGGCTCTTTGTCAATGTTTCTAGTTTTACTTTTATTGCATGTATTATTCTAGGTGTGATAAATGAATGAGTAGATCATAGATTTATAAGTGCATAAGAAAAAATAAAAAATAAATATAACTCACTCATAATATCATCTAGTGTGTCTGTTTCCTCTTGTGTGCACCTAAGGCTCCTCTGCCTATATTAGAAACTAAGCCAATTGAAGCTCCAATACCTTATCCTTGACTAGTACTAGCTATTGACATAGGGTTTCTACTCTGCAACTCCTCCAAATTCCTATTTATTCCTTCTTTAAGGAAAACTCTCATAAAATGTCCTATCTGACCGCGAATAGAACAACCTTATATAAACATCCTACACTCTTTTGTATGAGGTTTCTGACATTGGGGACATAATGGTCTAATCATTCCTATCACTGATGTTGTACTACCTTGTCCTCTCCTACTGGACCCTCTGCCATGATATGTATAAAATAGAGCAGGTCATGATTCGGTGTATCCTCAGTATTTAGTGCGAGTTGGGGTAAGCTCAGCTATCTTCCATGGCCTACTCAACTGAACCTGATGTGTTATTCTCTTCTGTTTAATTTCTTTTTTTTCTTCTTTATCATCTTTGAGGAGTTCTTCAACTCTCACTGTTGCATCCTTTAGAAATATACAATCTCTCATCTCTATCATTGGAATCTTTTTATAGATGTTCTTATTCAACCGTCTTTAAATTTCCTATATTTATCCTTTTAAGTAGGGATGAGGTTTGCAGCGTAATAAGATAATTGAGTAAACTTTAGCTCATACTCAACCACAGTCATCTTCCTTTGTTTTGAAGATATGAATTCTCTTTTGTTTTGCAGCTATGTAAACTTCTAGTAGATATTTTCTTCTGAATTCTCTCAAGAAATCCTCCCATGTTATTACACGTGGAAACTCCTAGAGAGTGGAATAGTCTTATGGCAATCGTATGCATCACTCTGTCATAAAGATACAACATACTCTAACGTATCCTCAACACTTACCTGCATCATCTCAAATACTCTCTCAACCTACTCCAACTACTCCTCATCCGCTTGTGGATCTATAATCCCTCTGAAATTAACAGTTCCTAATTTCTTTAATTCCTTAAAGTTTTTGGATTTAATCTGTAAAGAACGCATGGGTGGATCTCTATAGACAGGATAATCCTATGGTGGTGTATAAGGCTGGTTAGGTTATAGTAAAGGTGGTCTCGATTGTGTGGCTTGTGTAGTGATGCTACTTAAGACATATGACTATATCTTGGGGTTTGCTATTCTCTCTCTGTAGGCTATCTGGGTGCGATATATCTATAAAATAAAAATAAGAATGATTTAGCACACATTTCATACAATGCACAAACAAATGTATGTCATAAAACACATATAAATCTACTATAGGTTCATATCCCTGCTTTGATACCAAAATAAAATGTCCTAAACATATTAACCATATATAAATATAATTACTCTTCACATATTAATAAATTATTGAATAATTTAAAAATTTTTATCTTATTCATGTGTAAACAGTTTACAACTTAGATTAATGTTGAACTAGAACACTTATTGTTTTAGTCAACACACTCATGGGCTCGATCTTGCATTGATCAAATATGCCCTTTGTTCTGCTTAACACAACTCTTGTAACAATTAAGTATAGTTTGTGTGCAACAGTTGTAACCTGGAATACACTCATTATCAACCTGTAATAAATCATGTAAAAAATCACAATAACAATTTTAGTTCTCACACAAATATCGTCATTTCAATTACAACATGCACAGCCAGCTGTACTATCAACCCTGCAAACAAATCTGATTCAACAAAAACACTTATATGTACATATCTCATCCAATAATAATAACTAACATCTCAATCTATACTAATAAAAACTATAAACTCAATATCATATAAACATGTAATTCATATCCAAATACATGCACACAATCATACAAATGTTAAAACATATCAATCCATAACTAAAATCTGAGTGCAGAGAGAGAATACTGGGAGGAACAATTGACCCACCTATAAATAACCTGTAAGGTACGTTGATTCTCTACCTTGTCCTAAAAGCATAATATATGAACACTGATTTTATGAGATGCGAGCAGAGTGAGTAATCATATAAATTATAAACATAATAGTATAATCAATTCCCATACAAATTCATAATAACATATCATGCCGCTTTTTATATTCTTTTTATCATATAAAAAACATGATTATGATCGAATATGGAATTGCTCATACAAAATACATGTCATGCATCAATTTATACTTCCTTCAATTATCAAGAATTTCCATATAATCATATCAATTCCTTATTTTTGTTAATTATCAACAATTTCTAACTTTAAATTGAATTCACGATAAATACTATATAACTTCATAAATTTTTACCGTTAACTCCGGGGATTTGCTATACTGATTATACCAATCGATATCCTTCTCAATCCTACGATCGATTACATGTTCCCAACTAAATCTTTAACCTAACTCTCTCAATTTCCTGTTTTTCTTGCAAATCTCCCTATTTCTCCTCTCTCTATTTTCTCTACTTTAACCCTAAATTTTCTACTGCCTCTTTCCTTTCCTTCATCATTTTATTCCCAACATTTGCCAGCTCAAGCTTCAAATTCCAGTATGCTAAAAAATATGTCACCATTCCCCTACTACATGTTGTTACGCCAAATTTTGTAAAACTCATTTTAAAAAAAAACCTCAAATTTCATAGCATTTTTTCTCTTTTTTTAAAAGCATACAATACATGAGAGAGAAAATGAAAACATAGTTTTTCAAATCCCATCAATACAAATCATACATAAAGAATAGTTTGAAATGCGAAAGCTGTGGAAACATTTAAAATGATATGTTTATAAAACTCATCTATACTAATATATACATAGACATACAAACATACATAACAACCCAATAACTGGGAGCTCGACCATCAATATCACACCGCTCAGCCTCGCCAATCGCGAAGTCCCATCCCTGGTACCTGTCGCTCTACACACATTTAGCAAAACACAGATGAGTATTTAAAATACTTAGTAAGCGACCCCTTAGTGTTGTTATGCTGGGGTGCAAGGGAACCTTCGGTCAACACAGTGTACTTATGGAGTACTAAGCCATATTCGCACCTAAGTCCCTTAATGTGTCACCATAGCCATGTTACAAACAATCATTTTAAGTGTTTTATATGTTAAGGAATGATCCTAAACCATTATCTCACATTAGATAATCATTAGCACACAATTTATGCTAAAACTACATTTCTGGACTAAAATAACGCATGTTTATCAATCCTTAACGTACATTATTCATCAGTCATTTTACAGAAATTCTACCAAGAATAACTTATGCCAACATTCCTTTAACATACATTAATTATAAATAACATATGTTACATTGCTCCAGTAGCATACGTTATTTTGCTCCGAGGGCATTCTGCCTACATTCGAATGAATCTGAGACTTACATAATTCATACCATCTTAAAGCATTTCACAACAACCTTATTAGCTTCTTAATCAATCATTTTATACATCTTTAATTCATCACTCAAAACATAACACAATTGTACACTTAATCAATATGCATTCTTCAATTCTTTATATTATCATTTTCATTCACTTACCATCAATTCACAACCAAAACACAACACATAGCCTTCAAGGAATTATCACACAATTTTCACAACCTTTCAATCAAACCTATAACAAGTCATTTAACTTATGCTCATATTCCAAACATCATTCACATTCAATCTTCTCGACGTATGTGATTCTTCACATTTTAAGCATACCCAAAATAACATCATTTTCATTCAAGCACCTAGGCAACACGTTGCCATCAAATTCCAAGCAAATCAACAAAACAACACATCCCATAACACAAAAACATTCCATGAAACTCATACAAAACCACAATCATCCAATCATAAGTCATCAAATCACCATTCACAAGGAGGCATAATCACACAAGTTTGTACACATCCCACATAACTAAATCAAAGGACATTTGTTCAATCATAAGTTACGTTCATATTATAACCATCACACATTCATTTCATGCAAACAACAACATGTATGCATAATGAATGCAAGTGCAATGCTAATGCATTATCCACACATATTTACCTGGGTTCTAAAACATCGGGTCTAGCCCAACATCAAATCATCGAGCTCTCGCTTCGCATCAAATCATCGGGTCTAGCCCAGCATCGAGCTCTCGCTCGGCATCAAATCACAATTGGGCTAATCCCCCATTTTATCAAATATTAGGTTAATCCCCCATTTTATCACACAGAAGAACATCTCGCCTTCCCTCCTTTATATCATTCATCGGACCTTGACCTGCATCGAGCTCTTGCTCGGCATAAACATAACATCAAAAGTCAAGCTCTATTGTTCTCAATATCGAGCTAATTCCCCATTTTATCAAATATGAGCTATAAGCTCCCTTTGTTCCAATGCATGAACACACATGTGCGCATGCCAACGCAATAATGGTATGTATGAATGCAACTCCATGAATTTCATCTCAATTCTCTCACAACACAAGGCATAAACAAGTGCCATTCATTCATACAATCCATCATCTTAAATCATCTCACACACAAGCAAGTCACGTTAGTTCCTTTCTTTCTTAACACATTCCAACATACCAAGCACAACTCATACATCTTCTTTACGGGCCAAATAAGTATCATACAAGCATAACATTTCTCAAGGCAAACTTAAACCATACAACTCAACATCCAAAACTTCCATAAATTTCCACACAATGGACATTCAAGCATATCATTTATCCAAGCATACATTTTCCACTATCACATGGAAAATAACACATTTAGAACATATAATTAACCAAACAAGGATTAACACATCCTTAGTAAGTATAAAGCACACTTACTAGTCATCTCCTAAGCAAACTTCCAAAGTTCCATACAAGCATACCATTCTTTCATGAACACCTTTCTAATATCACATAATGAAATATAACATCTAAACCATACAATCAACCAAAGCAAGGCAACCATTGCATGAATAAGCGTCGAAAACACTTACTTTGGAATCCAAGGGCCGATTCGTCACCCGATCCTCGATTTGGGTATCGAATACCGATAGCTACACACACTTAATCTCATTTAATATCGTTTAACATACAATGAATCTAATTTTAATATTCTCTATTGTTTTCGTAAAATCCCCCAAATTTTCCACAAAACCTAATTCCTTAAATCTCAACAAATCTTGTGTTTTTAGGTTAAAGGTTTACAAAATCATAAACTACAATGGAAACCCAACAAAACCCTAACAAATGCACATGTTTTTACTCAAATTTTAGCTTAGGACCTAAAATTACCTTACGTCCTCTTTCCTCCAAAACCCTAATGTGGAAGATTCTGATGAGAGAGGCAGATTTGTTATTAATTCGTTGAAATTGACTTGTTTGCTGGTAGGTTTTGTGTTTGAGAAGGCTTAGGAATGTGTGTAGGAAGTTGGGAAGGAGTTGGAGAGTGTTTTGGTTGTTTTTACCCCAAATTTTGTTGTTCTCGGCCTTTTAATGACTTGTCCAGATTCCTGATAACGTATCTTTATTTTGAAATTAACGTGCGTTAGGAAAATCTGGGTTATAGGGAAACTGCAATGAATAATGTACGTTATTCTTCACTAAACCTATGTTATACAACTTGAATTCACATTAACGAATGTTAATAAGGGGATTAATGTATGTTAATCATGCTCTGACAGCACCATTTCCCATGTTTGAGCCTCTTTCAATCCGCGACATATATATACCTGTACATACCCATTTATAACTTATGATAAACATCATTCCACATAATTTAAACATTTTATAACCTTAATTAACGTGAATTAACATCCCCATTTCATAATCATTATTCCCATTTTAAAATGGGTGAATGTTTAAGGTGTTACAAATGTTAAATTTGCATTATGTGATGATGGCATGACAGGAGCATAATTGTGTGTTCATGTGAGAAAAGATAAAAAATGGGGAGTTTCCCATTTATGAGAAAAAGAGCGGAAGCTCTAGAGATAATAAAAAACAAGGAGAGTTGCCCAACGATTAAAAGAGTGAGAGCTCTAAGAAATATGAAAAAGGGAGTTGCCTACATTTGAGGAGAGAGAGATCTCTTAAGAAAAGAATAGAGAGTAAGAGCTCTCTGGTCAATATGACTGTTGACACCCAGGTTATTTTGCTTGTGAATTGCATAAGCATTTACATGGGCATTCATTTCATTAATCAATGTATTTTCTATTGGTGGAAGTAGCGTTATTATGTAAATGTAGGGTAACGTGGTCGTTATATGTTGGATGTTTGATTGATGGCATTTTAGGGTTAATGTGGAATATTGAGTATGAGGTGATGTGTGCTAGTTTGTTCCTTTTGGCTTGTATTAGAATAAATTGTATATTGCTATTAGTTGTGTTCATCTACTGAATTCTGAGTCTAAAAGGTTGGAACAGGTTAGTGAATGGGCTAGGGAAACCGTTCCCCAAGCCAGTTCACCTCTCAGACCATTCCACTAAGCTAGAACGGGTTAGAGAACAGGTTGGGTCAAACCGTTCCCCGATAAATTTGAGTGTACTGACTTGGACATAAGAGCAGAATGGGCTGGAGAACGGTTGCGACAAACCGTTCCCTAAGCCATTCGACTTCACTGACTTAGATATAAGGGTAACTGGGTTGGGAAATGGGTTACAATGACTGTTTCCCAGACTGTTCCAATTGAATAAACATTATAGGATAGTAATTTTAAAGAAGATGAAAGAGATAATAATCCAACTTAGTACTTGGACTTTAGAAACAAATTTAGGAGTGATAATTCCTTATCCTTGAATAATGTATTAATAACGATAAAAGTAGTAGCGACTATGAGAGATTCCTTATCCACTATTTCTTAAAACACCTAAAGCACTTTACCAACGAGTATTTAGGCATTAAATACTTTGGTAAGTGTTGTAGGTGTACGTAATAGGTACTCGTGATGCTTGTGTTTTTATGGTGAATGTGTTGAGCGATAGTAGTTGCTGTTGGGACATAATTTTTTGGGTGCTAGCGGTGCGATACTTGATTAGAGGTCGGGGCTCCTAGCTTTTGGACATACGATTCTTTTGTAGTCTATACAAACTCTAGCATAGATTGGTGTTTTACATGTATTTGTTTGAAAATCATTTCCACTATTTCTGCATATTCGTAGCATTGTTTTGTACATGGCCTAACTTTGGTCAAGTCTTAAGTAATGCATGTTTATTCATCTTTGCATATTTTTCTGATTGCTAAACGATTTCAAAAAGAAAAAAAAAGTTACTAAAATTGTACTATTTACTCGAAAATGAACATAATGAATTTGGGCGTCACATTTAGTGGTATTAGAGTAGGGATTAGATTCTCTGTGGACTGTGCCAAAATTGTTTTCATTTTCATCATTCTTTTAGAAAACTAAAGGTTTTGAAAGTTTGATTTCTTATAGGATGGAGCCGATTGACAATGTATCGCACGAGACCGCCGAGTCCCAGTAATCCATACAGAGGCAGGGATCAGGCCTTGGATACAGAGCACTGCCTGCTCAGGGTGTTGTGCCACCTTTTGACTCTGGCCCAGCATAATTATGGGAATATGTACAATAAATGCTGGGTAGACAAGGGGCTCAACAAGGATAGGGCCTTAATATTGATAGGACCTTCGAAGAGGTGTGCAAGTAAGGCACAAAACCATTTTATGGTACCACTGACCTGACAGAGGCGAAGGATTGGCTCTGACAAGATGAGAGGATTCTTAATAGGATGAGATGCACACCAGAGCAGAAGTTGAGGCATATTACCTCACAACTAGAGAAAAAAGCTTGGGTTTGGTGGGAAGCAGTCCCCAAGAGTCAGAATGATCCTCCCATATTGACTTGGGGAGACTTTCGGAGGGAGTTTGCTGACAAATACACTCCTCCTCTCTATTGCAGTAGGAAGAAGATAGAGTTTCTAGAGCTGAAGTAAAAAGACTTGATGATGACAAAGTGTGAGGCCCAGTTCACTAGACTCTCTCGCTACACACCGGAGGTGGTGGTGATAGACCAGCAGAAGAGGGATCTTTGTGAGAGAGGGTTGTGGTTCAATATCTGCAGCAGGATTATGATGAAGCAGCCCACTTACCATATGTTGATTGAGACTGCTTTGAGGGTTAAGGAGCTTTCGGTCGAGGAGGGTTGACGTGAAGGAAAGAAGTAGAAGGTTTTAGGTGGATCCAGCTCTATCGAAGGCCATAAGAAGACTGAGTTTAGGCCACCCAGGAGTAGGAGCAGGAGAGGCAGTCAGGGAATAGTAGGTTCTAGCAGTAGGGGAGGTCATTCCTCTAGACCCCCTGCCTTTGGACGTTAGAGTAGTACAGCACACACAGTGACAGATACCAGAGACTTGTGTTATTACTACAACAAACCTGGTCACTTCATTTGACACTTTCCAGAGACAATCAGATGAGAGGCAGAATACTTTAGGACAGAGCAGTGTTAGGGATAATCGTACAGTTGTTACTATTAGTAGAGGTCGAGGCTGAGATGGGAGGACTACGAGCACCACCTCTAGAGGCAAAGGAGCTTCTTAGTTTGTAACCCCACCATAACCGCATATCGATGCTATGACACAGGTTGAGGCAGTAGACAATCCCGATATTATTACTGGTATGGTCACTATTTCTACTCACAGTACATTGGTGTTGATTGACCCTGTATCTATGTGCTCTTTTGTTAGCGAGTTATTGGTAGAGCAGATTGAGGGTAGAGCAGATTGAGGGTCGAGTGTCACCTCTACGCTACTTAGTAGCAGTATCTATGCAGTTGGGGGCAGAGTAGGAAGTGGTGATAGAAGTTAATGGTGAGAAGAGGGTACTGTTGGTGGGTGAGGAAAAGGTTATTTTGGGCTTACCACCGTATAAAGAGGTTGATTTTGAGATTGAGACGGTGCTAGGAGCAGCGCTAGTGTTAGTGGCGCTGTGTAGGATGACAGTTGTAGAGCTACATGAATTGAAGACACAGTTAGAAGAGCTTATAGAGAAGGGGTTCATACAGCCTACTATGTTTCCGTAGGGTACGTCCATACTTTTTGTCAAGAAAAAAGATGGGAGTTTGCTGCTTTGTATCGATTATTGGCAATTGAATAAGGTAACAGTGAAGAAAAAATATCTATTACCGCAAATCGACGACTTGATTGACCAGTTGGGGGGAGTGATGTTGTTCTCCAAATTTTACTTGAGATTTGGGTATTGGCAGTTAAGGGTGGGGGAGAATAGTATCCCAAAAACAACGTTCAGGACTCGCTATGGTCACTATTTACAGTGATGTCATTCGGGTTGACTAATGCACTAGCAGCCTTTATGGCTTCAATGAATAAGTTATTTCAGCCATTTTTAGATTAGTTTGTAGTGGTGTTTATCGATAATGTGTTGGTGGGTTTGTGACGCCAAATTTTACAAAGTTAATTTTTAAATAAAACCGATTTTCGCACTTATTTTTTTTTTCTTTTTAAAACTTAAGTTGTAGAAAAGATGGAATGAAAACATAATGTGCTAAACACAAAATGCAAGTTATACATATATCAAATATGGTTTACAAATGTGGAAGACGTGGAAATCATTTAGTATGACAACTTTATAAATCTCATCTATAGTAGTGTATGTATAAATACACAACATGTGCAATCATTCACCACATTTAAACAACTAGGAGCCCGACCTTTAGTATCGGACCGCTAGCCTCACCGATCACGTAGTCCCGTCCCTAATACCTGTCACTTTGCACAAAATCCAGCAAAACATAGGTGAGTAGTTTTAATACTCAGTAAGGTTCTGCCTCAGTGTCACTACTATGTTGGGGTGCAAGGGAGTCCTCAGCCATCCCAGCCTATCCTCCCTGATGGCACCCTAAAGCCATCTCACACAAAAATTTCTTTACGTTTTTTATTCTTCCATTTTATGTGTTTATTCACTAAGTAATTCATCCCAAACCATTAGGATACTTTAGATAATCATTAGGATATTATGTAGGCCAAAATAGGGTTTATGCACTAAATTAATGTATGTTTACCAAGGTATAACATACGTTATTCATCAATAGGCAAAACCGAAAACCCAAGTGAAGAATAATGTATGCCAACCCTATATTAACGTATGTTTAATTTCAAATTAACGTATGTTTAGGCCCACTAAAAATACGGTAATTCCATTCAGCAGCATTCTGTCCAAATTCCGAATTGTATATCATACATTCACAACTTTACTAAAACTTAGCACATTAATTCATCCTTCCAAACACTTATTCCTTTCTCTTAAACCCTCAAATCATCAGAACATGTCCATTAACACATACATAACATCTTAAATTCAAGATTACAACATAAATCAAAACCATCAATATCATTCATCAAACATCATTTCATAATCCATGCCCAAACACATATCATCATCAATATTTCCCTCATTCATATTGTCGATATTCACACATAACATTATTCATATTCATACATCAAGTTATTCAATTCCATATTGATTTATACATATCATACTTCAAGTTTCCAACCATTGTTTCACATTCAACCACATCACATACATCACATTTTATCATCAAGCCAACATATATAACACTAATTCGAATCGATAATACCACTCATACAATCAACATATAATCATACAAGGTTGCCCTTCCATACAATAACATTCATTTCTTATTCCAAGTACAAACCATTTGTTGCTCATATACGAGTCCATATCCTTCAATCATACATCAAGAATGCCATTCCACCACTCAGACAATAATTCCAACAACATACCATGCTAAACAAACCACTATCACATCTTTACAAGTGATTAGCATCTTACACATATCATTTATCATCCAACAAGAAATCAACATACACTTATAAGATTAAGCCACAATCAAAACCTCAACATAACCATCAATCATTCTTTGCATATCATAATGCATAACATAACCATTATTTCACTTGCATCGAATCAAACACACCAATCCAAGAATACAACATGAGTGCATATGTATGCTAATGCCACAGTGCAACATACAATGCCATGCTCTGGAGTCTTCACATCTCAAGAGAAAGTACATTCTAATTTGTGCATATTGGCCATGAGGCCCCTGTTTTAATAGCGCTTTGATCACAATGTCCCACATAATATAGGAGAGAGTCCACTCCCATTTGCGCGTATTTGGCCACGAGGCCCTTATTTTCATTCAAGGAGAGTGCACTCCATTTGCGCATAATTGGCCACGACGCCCCAACATGAACATACATAAAATGCCCATGCATATGTCTCGATGCTATGCCACTATCACATTTCACAATGCAAGTTCCAACATGCCAGGTTCCATTTACCATCATGCCATAATCTTCTCACAAACAATGATCAACACAATTAACCATTTCCCAACAATATAATCATCACTCACACATCACCATTCATCATATCCATCATAAACACATAGCACATAACATTAATACCTTAAATCGACCACACAAGTAAAATTCCATTTTCTTTAGTGAGCTTTCATTTGCAGAACATACATTTATATATTTATCAACCCTAATTATTTTTCATTTTACATAAAGAATCATCATACGATCAAGAATCAACCATTAGCAAGCAAGAACACAACAAGTAAGTGGCATAAAAGCACTTACCTTGTGCTCCCGCGACTCGATTCGGCCCCAAATCTCCTATTCGAGTTCCGGTTTTTGTTTCCTACACACATTCAATCATATTTACTATAGTTTAACAAACAATGTACCATATTTTAACCTTTCTTACCATTTTTCTCGAAATTCCCGAAATCCCCTAAATAATCTCTTAAATTTTACCCTATGTTATGTTTTAGGGTTAAAAACTTATAGAATCATAAACTACAACCAAAACTCATTAAAACCCTAGCAAATGCAGGTAACTTCCATACCATTTTAGTTTTGAATCAAGGATTCTTACCTTTGATAAAAACCTTAAGCAAGAGGAAATGTGGATGAATGAATCAATTCGTTGTTTCCTTACTATAATACTTGAGTTGGTAGGTTGTTTCAGTGTATAGGGAGGCCTTGGAATGTCGTCTGGATGCTGAGAGAATGTTTGGGAGTGTTTGGGGAGGTTTTGTCCTGAAATGAGTTGTGTTCGGCCAACTTAAAGTTATGTTCGGACCCCCGATAACGTATGTTTATTTTGAAATTAACTTATGCAAAAAAAATGCAGATTTTTGGAAATCCAGTACGAATAACGTATATTAACTCATGGGGTAACATACGTTAATCATCATTAACGTATGTTAATGTGCCCATTAACATACGTTAATTGCCTCAAGACAACCTTTTCCAACAATTTCGACTTCCTTTGATCTCTCGACACCTATATACTTATACATACATGCTTACCTCTTATAATAAACATTATATCAACTCAATTAACATCAATTAACATCAAATTACCACATATATCAAGATCAAATCCAACCATAATACACATCAACTTGCATCTCCTCTATTTTTTCCATTTTTCTCCGATCTCATAACTTAACTTCTATTATACTTATGTCATGCATCTATATCATTTTCCAACATCATTACACTTGAATTAAACATAATCCACATTGAATTAGACCTTATTTAACACCTAAACATACCTCGTCTCATCCTTATAATTTCATTCGAAAGTAGAAACATTCGTTCATTTAGTTTTGCCCACATTCATACAACGTCCTCCACACATGCAAAGAATCAAATAACACACACACACATATTTCTTTTCTAATCAAAATCATTATTTTCCATTTAAAATGGACTAATTTTTTGGGCGTTACAACTCTCCTCCTTAAGAAATTTCGTCCCCAAAATTGAAGCAAGTTAGGTTTTCCACCACTTAACTTACTTACTCAAACGTTGTAACTTAAAGCTCGTAGACTTTCAACACACTACAAGGGTCACATATCGAAATAGTCAAAGCCATATACTTATCTCTCTATCATTCTCATATAGGATGATAATCAAGAATTTAACCCGATTCATCTTAACTTACACGCTTATTTTCCTACTAATGCTATCACTCACAGCGAACATTTTGCAATCCAATTATACAATCACAACCAAATGATCCAACAAAGTAATATCGATGTCTCACACCTCTAGGTATACACACACCTGTTTCCACTATCATATGCAGTCAATTATGACTTATTGGGTCATGTTAACTCACCAATATGATATCCACTGTCATTATTAGAACTGATCCACATTATTTGGTCTATGTTTTCTCGTCTAACTCTCACAGTACATATATATAGATATGCTCGCGATCCTTCATCCATCAGGTAATTGCCAGCCCAAGGTAGGTAAACAAGAATGTAATTTTCTATCGCAGAAGAAAGAAATGCATAATGCATAACTTTTTTGAGAAATACAAGTAATGCCCTACCTTTGGTCAAAGAGATGGGTAAGAAGTCAAAGAATGTACTTCCTTACGCAAGATACAACTCTGGCAACACCTTCAAGAGAAAGAATGAGTGAAAGCAACCTCAAGAATCATGTTCTATAATCTAATCCTCAAACATACTTTACCATAATCTCCCAATATCATCAATTGAGTATTACTTTTAATGATTGTTTTTCTTTGTATTTCCTCATAGACACTCACTTTTCACTTTTCCATACTGAATCGTTCATTCAAAACTCTCAAGTTCACTCGGTCAAACTCTTATGTGAGACTTAGTCCACGCTCACTCTAGTTCACTTTCCCAAATTTAGGGGTATACACTCATACGCTACCTAATTATTTAGGTTTTCTCTCAAGTTTCAAGTCTTGTTCAATCAATTTAATTGCCTTAAACAATTTCATTCATGATTGTTTCAGTCACTTTATGTTAATGAATTCACTTTAAGTGTTTATCCAATAAGGAAACCATCCTAGATCATTTGAATGCGTTGCATATACATCAGGGCATCATTTGGGTCAAATTTAAGTTTCTGGGCCAAAATAATGTATGCTTATTTTGACCCTTAACATAAGTTATTCTGGCCCTATTTCCAGGTTGAATAACGTATGCCAAGTCATAGAATAACATATGCCAATCCTGGGTAACGTATGTTTAATTCCAGGATAAACATATGTTATTTGCTTCAGTGGATTCTGCCCGAATTTTTTCCTACGTTTCTTCATACATACACTTATCCATTCACCTTAGGCATACCAAACAACTCATAAAACATCCATACAAGTTAAATATGCATCCAACTCATCATTCTTAGTCATTTAAACATGTAAACAACACATTACATCATGAATCAATCCAAAAACATACGCATCCCTAACATACACACAAACATCAAGAACACCGATCTACAACTCATATATATATATTGCCAACAACAAGCTGTCTCAAAATAATCCACCATAACATTTTGAACCACTTACTCAAACATACTACATATCATTAATCATCATCGTAATCATCAATCTTTCAACACAACTCAATCATACATTTAGAGGATCCAAACCATAATCATAACATTACACATTCCATCATATTCATAAACACTTATTCCTGTTTCATCACAAAGCATACAAGCTCACATTATGT
>CANYCX010189268.1:0-17141 GCA_948193385.1 Breynia disticha f. nivosa | reverse complement strand
TTAGGTTCTGAGATGACTTGGAGCGAGGAAAATCTCTAACCCTATATGGAAATTATGAGTTTTAGAGTCTGATTAGAGTGGGTTATGTGGGTTTTTATGAAAGACCCTAAAGGTATGAATATTTAGCTCATTATTATTATTTTGATGAGAAATTTGTGATTTTAGGGTTTGGGTAATTTGAGGATTTTTTAGGAATAAAAGTAAGGATGAGAAATCAAGGGTAGATATGTGTTTAATGAGAGAAATGTGATTTGATTTGTATAGGAGGAAGAGTTCGAAACTCGAACAAGAGTTGACCCGAGTGCCAACTTTGTAGATTATGAGGTAAGTGCATCGAATCACACTTACCTTGGTATGTCTTGATTTGTATGGTTAAGCATACTTGATTTAAATATGCATTTGTTATGAATGTTAAATTTGCTTAAATAGATTAAGTGCAAAACGTGTGAATGATGAAATGTAAGAATGATAATAGCTGTGAGTGTTTGATGCGTTATGGTAATGGTATTATATGTATTGTGGGATTTGAAAGAAGATGTTAATGTGCTATTGTGAGATGAAGTGATCAATGATGAAATGGTTAATAAAGAGTTTGATGGTATGATGAGTATAATGCCTTATGTGGTATGCATCGACAAAAATGTTGATTATGAGGGTTATAGATGAATGGTAATTCATATGTTATCATTTTAGTATAATACACAAGGCATGAAAATGATGAATGTAGTTATATTTGCATTCACAGCATGATGACATTGCATGAGCATGGTGTAACATGTTCATTGTGTGAAAAGATAAAAAGGGGAGTTGCTCAGTGTATGTAAAAGAGCGAGAGCTCTAAGATATTAATAAAAAGGGGAGTTGCTCAATGTATGTAAAAGAGAGAGAGCTCTAAGACATTAATAAAAAGGGGGTTTACCAAACAAATAAAAGAGTGAGAGTTCTATGAAAAATGATAAAAAGTTTAGTTTCCCAAATTTTAAGAGAGAGAGATCTTTTGAAATAAATTAATATAGAGCGAGAGCTCTCCAGCCAAAAATATTAAGTGAACCCCTGGGCATTTCGCATGTGGATTTCATAAGCATGTGCATTGAAATTCTTTAAATTTAAGCGATGCATGTTGCTATTTGTTAATATGTGTAATTGTGTGAAGTGAATGTTATGGTTATATGAATGCTATGGGTTGATTGTTTTGGGTTGTAGGAATGTTTAAGGCTAAATGAGATATTAATGGAATGGTAGTTGGAAATGGAATTGAATGTTGGATTTAAGTGGTAATTGTGTTGGATATTAAGTATGAAATGATGTTTTATGGTTTGATGGTTGTGGACATGTGTTGTATGAGTTTTGAATTGTTGTGAATTATGTTAAGTTGCTAAATTCACCGGGAAGCAGGGGAGAACAGTTTATGAAACGGTTAGTGGAAACCATTTCCCTAGTCCTTCCACTTCAAGAGAATCTTGGGAAGGGTAGAATGGGCTTCAGGACTATTTCCCAAAATTGTTCGCAAAACTGTCCCACTTTAAGAGAATGTTGGCAAGGGAAGAATGGGCTCTAGAATGGTTTGTGCAAACCGTTCTCAAAATCGTTTCACTTTCAGGGACTTTTAGAAGAGTAAAAATGGGTTCGAGAAGTGTTGGAGTAAACCATTTCCCAAACTATTTTAATTCCAAGAAAATTTAGGAAGGGGAAACGTGCTTTAGAACGGTTTACCATAAATATTCCCTTTTGATAAATAAACAGTGAGAAATAGAAATCTTTAAGAAGAGAAAATGAAGAATAACCGACTTAATACTTGGAAGTTAAGAGAGAAGTAAGAACGATAATTCCTTATCTTGGATAATAAACTAATGACTATTGAAGTAGATAATGATTAGGATGAATTCCTAAATTCGTAGCACATAAAAGCATCTAATGCACTCTACCAACGAGTACTTATCCAGTAGCTACCTTGGTAAGTGTTGTAGCTGTACTTAATGGGTATTTAGTTACTCACGATGCATTTGTGTTTATGATGAATGTGCAGAGCGACAGTAGCATGCGGTGGGACTTTTGATTTTTGATGGATGCTAGCAGTGCAATACCGTGCACGAGGACAATGCTCCTAGCTTTTGGGTTATGCCATTCTTTTGTAAATCTATACAAACACTAGTATAGATAGATGATTTATATGCATTATTTTAAAATCATTTCCATAGCTTCCGCATATGATTACCGTGGTTTTGTACATGGCCCAACGTTAGTCGGGTTTTAAGTAATGTATGTTTATTCTTCTTTCCTAGTTTCTAGCTTTGTTAAACTAATTTAGAAGGAAAAAAATGGTTGCCAATATTGTATAATTATTCAAAAAATGAGCATCTTAAATTTGGATGCGGCAAAGTTAATGTAATTTGAATCTCTTTTTCAGTTGAACTCTTTATTTATTTTAAATTTAGCAATAACAATAAAGAGTAAAATTGGAGATGCTCTTAGAGACAAAATTAAAGGAGCCATAGCAGAGTAAAATGTTCAATATGAAGTGTTCTAAAAGTAAAATTTTAGAGAAATTGGATAAAAGGATTGGGATTTATGAATGAACAAAAACATGTGAATAAAGAAGGAAAAATTGCATTCGTGAATACATAAGCATATATGTTATAAATGAAAAGGAAGTGGATTAAATTGAGTCAATTGTTATAGGATATAGAATTAAGAAACGTGAGAGAGAATCATAAATTTAGAGGAATGTGGATTGGATAGATAATTCCATTAGTTTTAGTAGTTAAGCCAGTTAAAGCATCCAACGACCTTTCATATAACACCCAATTGCTCTTATTCATTTGTTTATCCATTTAATCTCTCGTTTTTCCATTGTATTATCACTATCAAAAACAATTATAGATTAAAACATTTCATTCATTACTCTCTTCTATCCTATAATTAAATATGTGTTAATGTTTATTTTTGTTTTACACTTCAAAACCAATTGAAACAAGTCTTTGTTTTTACACATTTTTACACATTTTTAGCATTACGCAGTTTGTACCTTGTCATTTAGTGAAATAAGATGTTACATGGTTAGCTACAAGGCCTTATGAATGCTAATCCTAATTTGTGTGCTTCATTCTAAATTCCCAAAAAAAGATATATGATTGATTCTCTCTATGCACAAATAATAAATGTAGCCCACTGAAATCTAATCCTTAAGAGAGATGATTTAGTCTAGATGATGACAAATGAACCAATAATTTGAACTGAATCTAAGTTAGTAAGATAAGTTACAAAAGAGATAAATGAAACCTGGGTTGGGGACAATAAAGTATGTTACATTCAAGCACAATGTCAGTTAATCTTGGTTCCTCGAAAAAACTTAGAATTCTTTCCTAATAACGAACATTACATATGAACTAACTTACATTACAAACCCTAGACCCGATAACATTTGTTGATCTGTATAACGTACATTGCTCATGACTATAACGTACTTTACTGGATTCTTAACGTGCACTATCTAACCCACCTGTACACATTATACAAATGGGGTAAGAAGTTTAAAATGAACACCAACAGTCATAACATGCGCGAACACCAACATATGTATTCGCTCACCTAAGAAACACCCTCAATAACACGCAAACCTTCTTCATAATCCCATAACGTCACTCTATCACTCTTACCTAAAAACACCTAGACTACGCATCAAAGATATCCAAAGTCAATGGAAAAACTCAAGGTAAAGTCCTTGAGTTTCTCATAGTTAGTGGGGTCATCAGAGAAAGGAGGGGGAAAGAGGTATGAGATTGATATTGTTGTTGTATTGTAACTAAGAAAATATGTGTATGAGTAAGGTTGGGGAATGGGTTAAGAGTTTGAATGAGGGTTGATGAAAAGATAAGGTTTTTAGCCATAAAGAGAGATGGGGGATGGTGTAATGGGTAAGAAAAGTGGGAAAAATGAATGAGTTGGGTTGGGAAAAGAAAACTTGGTGTAGAAAAGATAAGAACTTGGTGTAGAAAAGAGGAAGCAGAGAGAGATGAGCTGTGTATGTAGGGTTTTAGGGTGAAAGATGGAAACTTTGAGGAGAAGGAATTGAGTAGAGATGTGAGAAATACATTTACGTTTTATAGAAAGGGGTTTGGGGAAATAAAAGAGGAAACTTTACGCTTAAAAAAGTAGAAATGAATGACTTTGGTTATACTTGGATATTTAATGATAGTTTTTTTAATGTTCTAGGAACCAAAGATGAGGAGTTAGAGTGATCATTGGTAGGGCTCACTTAACTTATTTCGAGGTAAATGTATGTCTCAACACTTATTTATTCATGTATTGTCTATGCATGGTTAAGTATAGTTGGCTCATTATATGTGTTGCATATGATTGATGTTTGTATGTTTAATGATAGCATAAGGGTAAAAAATGAGAGCATAAGGTTCAAGGCATAAGGCTCAATAACTAACGGAGAAAAGGCTCGAGTAAATAAGTGATTATTGAATGATTTTGATACATGATGATTTATGTTATTAGGTGTGAATGCAAATGAAGAGAGTTATATAACATCATTATCCCGATAATCTATAATTACAAAAATAAATACAGAAAATGAGGATAAATTAAATATATTATATTTTGAAATATGTTAGAATTATAATACAGGTGAAAATTTATATGATTGTAGAGTTACAATTTACATAGGTTGAATTTAGATAGCCAGCACAGTAAGTGTTCTATCGACATGGTGGTCGTACTCTTAGGAATTTAGCAGCACGACAGTTCCTAGTTATGAGCACGACTATGTAACTGGAACTATTGAGCACAATATCGTGCTAAATTACCACAGTGACTGTGTGGATCAGTGCAGGTCGTGTTTAAATCAACACCCGTGTCAATCTATCTATGGATATGAACAAATGCGTGAAAAATATGTTAAATGTTCTGAGTGCCAATTAACATAAGCTATGGATGAGGTAACATATGTTAACTGGTATAACGGGGTTTAAAGCCCCACTAATGTATGTTACTTTCTAGAACGTGAATTATGTGCATGTTTGTGTACTATCATATGGGTAATCAAGAAGAATGACATACGTTAACCAGGAAAATTAGGTCATGTATACGTTAACCAGGAAAATTAGGTCATGTATGATACTACTAAGATTAATGTACGTTACCATCCGTCTTAATTATCCATAAAATAATTTGCCCACCGTATAGACGTTTTACATAGTGGTTCTTTTTCCATACATTTGATGTATGAAATTTTGCATGGTTGCATCTTATGAATTTCCTAACAACTTAAATTTCTTTTACATGTTCAATAAAATGCATTTTCTAGATTTGCAAATGTAACGCACTGGAAATTGATGGGTGAATCTATTTGAAAAGTGGATTAAAACGGAATTGAATCTGACAGAAATCGAAAAACTGAAGAAAACAGGAGATGAGGACGGTTTGAAGCATGATCGTGCCAGATGGCATGCTCATCATTCTAGAAATTTAATTAGCACATTTTTGTGGAAGAGTAGAATGGAAATCATGCTAAACAAGCAGAGCATGACCCGATCACGACCCGTGCTGAAGATCGTGTTGACTGGGTATGTTTTAATTAAAAAATCAACTTTAAACTGTTTCATTGATCAACAAAGAAAAAACACAAAAGTGACATGGAGAAAACCTTAGAACTTACTATAAGTGAAGGAGGGCAAGAAAAAACAGGAATTCTTGTTAAAAATTAGAGCTAAAAACAACGAGGTAAGAATTTGAGGTTGGTTTTGTATGAACATAAGACTTTGAGGTTACTGAGTTATCAAAAATGTTGGTTAGGAATTGAGTTAGATCTTGAATGATGTTAATTAGTTGGAATAGAGTTAATTAAACTCTTATGGATGAGTAAGAACACTTAAATCATGATTAGAATGATAATATGAGATTTTGGTCGTTTGGAAAGTTACTGAAGAAGCTGAGAATTGGATTTATAAAGGCTAGAATTGAGTTTTGTAGTTAAGGATTGAATTAGCAATAGCCAAGTTGATGATTTTTGTATAGGAAGCAATTCACGGACCTTGGATCGGAGTTGACCCGAGGTCGACTTCGCGACTTTCACGAGGTAAGTGTCGTTTACACTTACCATTGTATGTCTTGTATCTGTATGGTTAATTCATACTAGGTAATGATGCAAATAAGTTAAGATGGTAACTTAAATGTTTCTTAAATGGACATGGTTGTTATGAGTCATTTGTTTTAGCTTTCTTATGAGTTTGTGAGTATATATGTATGATTGCCTTAGTGAGCTTTGAAGTTATTGAATATATGTTTGCATATAATCTAATGTAGAATTGATTGGCTTATATATGAACTTGAGTATGTTCTTGTATGGTTGGTTTGGAATGATCATTAAACATTTGTTTAATGTGTGGTTAATGACTTATGTCATTGTCTTTGATGATGGATGGATAACATGATAGTTCCTTGTTTTCCTTATGATATGATAGTATGTATGCTCTTTATTGGCTTATGCCTTTAATGTTCATATGTGTTGTTCTTATGAACTATTGATGATATGAAAAGCATGTGATTTGCTTTGATAAGCATACATTTGATTTAATTTGAGAGTGGCCTTTATGAATGCATTTGATTCATTCATGTGTTGCATTGGCATTGTGTGACATGTGGCCAATATCCTAGGCTGGGACTGAGGATGATTCTGAGAGAGATTTCGTGGTTGGGCCAGTCCTAATGATATTCTGAACTTGGCTCGATGCCGAACTGGGTTCGATGCCAATCTAAGACTGAGGGAAATATGAAAACAAAAAAACAAAAGAAAAGAAGCAATACCTAGGGCGTATCGCATGATTGCATTGACATTGTACTTTCATTCCATGTTGCATTCATATGAGATTGATGCTATGGAATGAGTTCCTTGATGAGTTTGATGATGATTATTGGTACTCATAATGTGTATATATGAGTATTGGTCCTTGGGAAATTAAGCATGTGTGTGTGTGTGTTTATGTGTCGAATGGTTAAGGCATGTTGGTATGACTATATGCGCAAACATGGTGGATTGATAAGGAGTCTATTTGAGTGCCATTTACTGTGTTAAAGTACCAGAAGCATGTAAGTTATGTTATAATATTAAGAACCTTGTTTGCTGCCTTATGCATAAAAATCGAAAGGCAATGCACAAAATAGAAGCTCAACACGTCCATCGAGCTGATCAACATGCCCTCGTCCTGCGACCAATTTTTACACCATGCACCGTGCCTGAGATATTCTGAGAATTATGATGAGGACGACCTCATGCTCTACACGGCACGGCTGTGCCACCTAGAAAATATTCTGAACAAACTCTAAATTAGAATTTGAAAACATAACTAAGAATGTATTAAATAGGAATTTTATCCTATTGCATAATGTACTTAAATCGTAATAATAAATGATTACTTATGCATTACGTACTTTTGTAAGTGCGTAAAAGCATTTACTGAGTATGAAAATACTCACCCACGTGTGATTGTTTTTGACATTGTGCAAATTGTAGATAGCTGCCAGACTCAGAGATTTGGGTGCTTTGAGAGTAGCGATACAAGATTAGAGGTCTAGGCTTCCAGATTTCTATGATGCTAGATTTTGTATTTTGGCTTGTACATATTTTTACTTGTTATACATGCATTTAGTTTGGATTTTCTTTCAAACTAACTACAGCTTCTGCAGATTTTTGTTTTAATTTAAAAGAGATTTGGGTCAGAGTCATTAATGAAAATGCATGTATATCTTTTATCATTTTCTTGCTATTTGAAAGTGTTTTTAATATATTATTTCTTTGATTTATTAATTTATTCAAAAATAAAAGATTACAAAAATGAGTCTCACATTTAGTGGTATCAGAGAAGGGATTAGATTCCCTTCGAAATGTACCAAAAGTGTTTCCTTTGCATCATGTTTTGCAAAGCTAAAAGATCTGAATTTGCAATTTTTATAACAGATGATGACGACACCGCTGAGTCGAGAAAGTCCGTACAGGGGCAGGGATCCATTCTAGCACCTATACTGAATGAGAAGGTTGTACAACAACCTAACATACTGACCGGCTCTAGCAAGCGTACTAGAATTGATGTAGTTTTACCACGAAAATAAACTCTCGGGATCGAATCTCTCGAGGAACTTTGTAATTAATCTAATTTAGTGTGTAAAAATAAATGTAAGAAAACAGTAAACATGAATCAAGATTGGATTTTTAAGTAGACATAACTAGAATTTAAATATATGCAAAGATAGAATAAAGATTAACAATATATAAAAGAATCATGTTATCTTAGGTTCAATAGGGACTAAGTTTGGTTCTTTAAAGGAATGAGGGTAAATGACGGTGATCTCACGCTAGCACCGATTAAGAGTTCCTTTCGGACTGCTTAAAATCGCGTCCTTATACTTAATAGGTGTTCTACTTTCGTGATACACCAAACTAAGCAAGGCTGTCAACCATAGGCATTTCATCGAACACATTAGGTTCATTGGTATATTTCTATCCGATTGAATCCTAACTCTATTTAAATTAGCCTTCCTAGCCCTAGGCTTTCGAGACTCCGGACTAGGATTACTAGAAATAGGCAATGACTACAATTAACTATTCATTATGAACAATCAATGAATCAAAGTGATCAATATCTAATCCAAGCTATTGGGCTTGCATTTTTTGACATCACTCTAATTAATGATTTAACCCTCCTTAGACCTTGGCTTTCGTAATTCCGAAATAAGGCTATTAGCAACAGTTAATTCTACTAACATAAACAATAACCCATTCATAACAAGCATTCAAATAGACATTCATATTTCTTTTGAATAGAATCTATAAAACCACACCCTCAATCATCCACAAACAACCAAGCAAAAATCCTCTATTTACATCTAAGATAACCCCACAAGTATCTAGCCTAGCATGGCTAAATCTAAACACAAACAAAAAGGAAATGAAGAAGATATAATGTAACTGAAAGATACCCTAAACAAAACCTTCTATCCCCTTTTGTTCTCCAGCCCAAAAACTTCTACAACCTTTAAAATGAAGCCTTAAATATGTGTCCCTTTTTTCTTGGAAATGTCCCTTTTGTCCTTCCTTAAGTCACTCATATTAATGGCATTTTCGTCCAACCCTGCTGAGCCACGTATGACACTATCTGGTCACCAAACGAGGCCCAATTGAATCACGCTCGAGGTCCACATTATGTTAAGATTCAGCCGATAGTCACGAGTCGTCTCGATCGTGATGTGGGTGAGTCACAATCGAGACCCCCTTTCTGTCAAGATTCAGCCGATTGTCACGAGCCGTCTCGATCATGATGTGGGTAAGTCACGATCGAGACCCCCTTTCTAATTGGTGTTTGGTTGCTTTGCTGAATGATCTCGATCAAGGAATCATTCGTGATTGATGGAACCACGAACGTGGTGATCTTCTGCCTGATCCATTTCGATCGTGATTATGGTGAATCACGATCGAGTCTCCCTTTCTGTTTGAAGGTTGGCTTTCCTATTGACTGATCACGATCATGGTTTGCGGGATCACGTTCGTGATACCCATTCTGCCCATAAGTTGCATCCAAATTTGAGTCACGTTTGGCTGCCTCATTCATGGTTTAGAGTACTACGATCGTAGTCGGTCTTCTGGCCAAGAAATGCTTGCTCAAACTTGTGTCACATTCGTGGTTAGCATCAACCAACATGATGCCTCTTTTGTCCAAGGTTGGGCTTTGCGTCTTTCACCCCTAAGTGAACCACGTTCGTGGCTCGAACCAATCTCGTTCGTGGTGAGTGTTCTGGCCACATTTCCACTCCATTCTTCCGAGTCACAAACGTGGTTATGGTGAGTCACGTTCGAGACTCACCTTCTGCCCACTTTCCACTTCCTTTTTATGTGCCAATTCCAAGCCAACCCAAGTCATTTATGCTCCATCTTATGACTCTAACTTGACCAAACTTGATGTGCCTTCATTTTCCATCAAAATATAGTGTGATCTTCATGTTCTTCGGTCAAACCTAGATAAAACCAAAAATGAACATAAACCTATATAACCTCATGGTTTATCTACTAAAATGACATGAAAATCACTCTCAAATGAATGGAATGGATGTGTATTTATGGTTCTATCACATACCCCTTATGATCTTGCATATGCTCCATTCTGATGATGCAGGAGATGATGAGAAGCCAGGGATCTTCAGAAAGTCAGCTGACTATGAATATCGATAAACTTTGGGGAAGTAAGGAAGCAGGCGGCAAAAAATTTTGAGGGAAGAACCAATCTTATAGAGGCAGAGGATTGGCTTAGACATACTGAGTGTATCCTTACACGTATGAGATGTACTCCAGAGAAGAAATTAAGGTATACCACTTCATTTCTGGAGAAGGCAGGATGGAATTGGTGGGAATCAATTCCTAACAATCAGAATCATACTCTGACGTTGACCTAGGATGACTTTTTGAAAAATTTTGCTGACAAGTACAGTCCTCCACTGTATCAGACAAAGAAAAAAAATAGAGTTTCTTGAATTGAAATAAAAGGAGATGACAGTGACCGAGTATGAGGATGAGTTTACCAGACTTTCCAAATATGCTCCTAAGGATGTCGCTACTAATCACCAGAGGAGAGATAGATTTGAGCAGAGTTTGAGGTTCAACATTTGTACTAGGATTACTATAAAGTAACCTACATACGAGACCCTGCTTGAGATTGCTATCAGAGCAGAATATTTGTAGCATCCTCATCCTTAAGTCGTATGATTAGTAAATAAGAAAATCATTGATTAAGTATAAGTATTGATGTGAAGAATGAGAGTTGATTGACAGTTGATTTATGGTTGACATTGGTATGTATAGAAGGAAAAGCATGCCCAAAAACCAGCCAAGAACACGTTGTAGGCCACTAGTACGGTGGAGCTTAACACGCATAGTTAAAGTTGAGCACGCGTGCTTTGGTGCAAACAAATGTGTGGTGAGGCCGAGTGCGCGTAGTTGATGGATGAACACACGTAGTTGAGTCCGAGAACGCGTACCTTGGAGTCCATAGACGCGTGGTGAGGCCGACCCCTTGTTGTTTATGATGACAACGTGCAGTTGATGGATGACCATGCGTACTTTGTTCAAATCCAGCAAATTAGAATTGAAGCAGGAGCTGGATGACTTTGGGAGCAAGGAAAGCTGACGACGCTTCCTTTCCTCGTCTTTAAAAAGGGAAAGGAAGCAGGTGAATGCTCAGTTAAGTCGAGAAAGGAAAGGGAGCAGAGAGTGAGGAGAGAGAAAGAGAGATTTAGCAAGGGGAGACCAACGATTGGAGTAGGCTCGGTTTTTTGGAGATTTTATACGGATTAAATTATGAGTAATCCAGACATAGTTTTAAATTAAGTCTTATGAATTATTAAAATTGCTAGCGTGTGGATATTTGTTTATAGATGATTTACGTGTTTAATTTCTAGGGTTGATTATTATGTTTGATTATTATATATTTTTATATGTTTGTTAGATGAAACCCAAGGACAAAATCCTAAGGAAGCACAGATAAGTAATTAAGTTATAAAGATGAAAATAACGAAATAAGAACATATAGAAGAATAGATATATCAAAGGAAGTCCATGATCATTCATGACTTCACTGAATTCACAAATGATCGTGTTTTCATAAATACGATTAATCAATGACAAATGATAAAAGAACACGTGAATGAATACAGGCATATGATTTCATGCTCATATGATGAATCACACTGTTACATGATCACCTGATCAAAATCACGTGAATGAACACATGCAATTGATACAAGAACATATGTAATAATCATATGCACATGATAACACATGCATAAGATAACACAGTCACATGAAAACACGAGTACTCAGACACATACACACTATAGTGGTGGTGACACAGTTAGAGGCAGTGATAAGTGATGGTGGTTCTAATGGTGGTGATTAGAGATAGAAGAATAACATAGATGAAAGTATAAGGGAGACGGAAGATAAATGGAGATGGAAGTATAGTTATAGTTCAGTATAGCACAACATAGTTCATAGTTCACATGTTCATATGTTCATCAGTATAGCACAACACAGTTCATATATTCATATGTTCATATGATAATAAGTATAAAGATTATAGAATACAGAACACAACAAAGTATATAGATGATAACATATACGTTTTCTCACATGCAGATACAGTAGTACATAATTAAGTAAACATATAGATGTAAAAGATGAAAATTAATATAGATGATTAGTCATTAAGCCTGCAACTCATGCAACTGCGATTTGTGTTTCAGGAATAGGTATAAAAAATAGTCCAGCAAGTGGGTTAGTTGCAGCTCCTCAGCACTTCCTCTCTCTACAACCAGACATTTGTAAACGCTTCTGCTTTAATAAAATTAAATGACATGATTATATGTTAAATAGTATAGGATGTTTTATTTTGGTATCAGAGAAAAATATGAAAATGTTTAATTATATGATTAAATACGTAATTAAGTAGGGACGTTTCAAGAGAGTACATGGGATTGGTGGGAGGTAGTTCCAAGGAGTCAAAATGACCCTCCCACACTATCATGGGAGACATTCAAAGAGAGTTTATAGAGAAGTACACCTATCCCATTTACCAGAACAAGAAGGAGATTGATTTCTTAGAGCTCAAGCAGAAGGATCTCAATGTTTCTGAGTATGAGGATCAGTTCACCAAACTCTCCACACACACTCTAGAGGATGTAGACAGATTTGAGAGGGGTTGCAATTTAATATCTGCATTCAAATTACAATGACGCAGTCTACTGATTAGACACTTCTAGAGACTGTTGATAGAGTGCCTATAACGACAGTTATCACTCGAGCATCGATATGGCACCATATGAAGCTTTATAAGGATCTAGTGTCGGAGTCCAGTCTATTGGTATGTCAAGGGCCTGCGACAAACTGAGGGACCGGAGCTAGTTCACTAAACCCTCGAAAAATTAAATGTGGTGAAGAGATGTATTCGGGCAGCTCAAGATCCCTAGAAGAATTACTTCAATCGGCATCACCCAAAGATAGAGTATGAGGTTAGAGATAGAGTTTTCATCAAGGTTTACTGTGGAGAGGCGTGATTAGATTTGGCCAGAGTGAAAAGTTGTGTCCGAGGTACGTGGGTCCATACGAGATTATAGAGAGGGTTGGACCACTGGCTTACTGACTCTAGTTGCCAGACGAGTTGTCATGACTCCATAATTTATTCCATGTATCTGTACTAAGGAGGTACTGATTAGACTCGAGTCATGTGCTTAGGGCACCAAAGTTGGAGATTGCAGAGAATTTGACACACGAGGAGGAGCCAGTATAGATATTGGACCTATAGGTTTGATAGTTGCAGAACTGGAGATTTCGATGGTAAATGTGAAGTTAAGCTTCCACTCGCCTAAGGAGGCTACCTGTGGGATGGAGAGTGATATGCGAGAGCAGTATCTGCACCAGTTTCCAGAGGCTTGAGGCAAATTAAGGTATGTCTTGAGTCTTTTTGGTTGTTTTTAAAGTTTAAGTGTTTTGAGTTTAGATGTGTTAAGTTGAGTTGGGAAAGAAACTGGCTTGATCAAATTTTGGGGTCAAAATTTCATAAAGGGGGAAGCTGTAACTCCCTAAAATAGTTAGAATTAATGTATATGGAAAATAGGATTAAAACAAGCTTAAATCAGAATAAAATGGGATGAATTATAGAAAACATCATATGAGCACAGGTGTGGCACGGTCGTGTCATGGGGCATGCTCATCCCTACTGGAAATGATCAGCACGATGGGTAGCACGAGGCGTGTTTGGATCATGCCAAGGACGTGGCACAAGACCTCGGGCACGGGCTGTGCCGAGGGCATGCCTGGTGTTAAAACAAAACACAGAACACACGAAATGTTTCCTTTACAAGCAAACAATTTAACGAACACCCAGAACACAATTAGAACATTATTTGCTGTGAGAGTAAGTGTGGCCAAGGAGGAAACTGAGTTTGCTTGCAAATTGTAAGCTAAAAACGTAAAGGTAAGGTTCTAACCTTTCGTGTTGAGCAAAAATCCGAGTTAGGAATTTTGGCGATTTCAGAAATTGTTTAGGAAATAAGGAATTATGTGTTAAAATGATGAGGGTTAGGTGTAATAAATATAGTAGAGACAATGTGGGTGATTTTCTAAGGTTCAATTGAAACAATTACAGGAATATGTGAATTTGGGGTTTTTGCTTAAGAGTGTAGTTAAGGGTTTGTCTAATTAAGGCTCTTAATTGATTTAATTTATGTCTAAAATGATTTATGTACATATTTGCATGATAAATGTGTATAGGAGGTGAATTGCAAAACCCTTATCAGAGTTGAGCCATAAGCCCAACTTTGTGGATTTCGAGGTAAGTGCTATTTACACTTACCATTGTATGTCTTGCATCTGTATGGTTAAGCATACATGATAATTGTATATTTTTAATATGGTAATAAACATGTGTCATTAAATAGGACTTGAATGTGGTTATGCTCTTTTATGATTACTTGGAATTGTGTGATTTGTGTGAGATATGTTGATGATATAAGTATGTATCTATGGTGTTATATGTGGACTTGATGTGTGTAATGGTTTGGCATTGGGTATGACAAATGGTTGTGCAAATGTGATATTATGAATTCAAGTATAATGTATTGGGTTGATAATGAAAATGAGGCATGTAATGTGTGAAAACATGAGATATGAGCTGATGTGTGGAATGTTTGCTATTGATGATTGTAAAGATAGAAATATAATACATGTGGCATGATATTTCATTGAGATTTGATGGCCATAATGAATAGCATATGATTCATGTGTTGCATAAGCATAATGTGTGACACGTGGCTGTGAGGATTTCGAACGAGAGCTCGATGCTAGACTCGGTCCGAGGATATTCCAAGCAATAGCTTGACGTCGGGCTGGGCCCGGGGTAAATTTCAAGCGAGAGCTCGATGTTGGCTAGGCTGAGGATATTTCGGGCGAGAGCTTGATGCTAGGCTGGGCCCGAGGAAAAGGAAGACCCCAGGGCATGCATTGTATATGATTTGCATTGTCATTACACAAATGCATTCACTCTTATTTGTTAATGTATCTTGCATGAAGAACTTAAAATAATGATGTTATGGATTTGTATATGTGTGTATACTGGAAGGTTACTATGAATAGTTGATTTTATGCTTTACGAAGAGTTATGACATGTGTTTATGCATTATGTGAATTTTGAATGATGAATGTGGATTATGGTGCATGAAATGTCATATGAATGGTTAAGCTGAAAAATGGTGTAATGAAGTGCTCTAGCTATGTTTTAATGACTGAAAATGTATGAGATTGGTTGTGGATGCTATGAGCTTGTGGGTTGTAGTGAAAGGCTTAAAATGTGTTGTGTGTTGATCAAACCCGTAGGTCAGCACAGTGAGCGTGTTGGCAGGCACGACCTCGTGCCAGACACCACGAACTTGTGCTAATTAAAACGAGGGTCGTGCTGGGCTATGGACTTAAACTCAGAATGCTGGCACGACGCCTGTGCTGACCAGTATGAACTCATGCCAGACGACTATTCTTTGCTACGAAGAGTATAAGGGTTGTGCTCATGGGCACGTCTGTGCTTCCTGGATATTTTCTAAACTAAATTGAACAAATTTATGAACAGTATGGACAGAGGTGAAATAGGGATGACGTAAAACTTAATAAGAAATGAGTACTTATGCATTAACTACTTTGGTAAGTGTGTTAAAAGCACTTACTAAGTAATTAAATTACTCATGTGTGTGTTGGTTGTGGTGAATGTGTAGAGCATCGATAGTTATTGCAGGACTCTTTTTTTGTGGTGGATTCTAGAAGCAAAATACCAGTGGAAGCAAAATAATTTTAAAAAAATTTCAAACTGAAATCCTGCGTGTATATACAAATGTACAACATATGTACAAAACCAAAATATCAAAAATGTAAACTGGAGCTCAACCTCTGACGTAAGCTCAGAGAACACTGATCAACTTTGTCGTCCAGTACTAGCAGCTACCTACGATCTGCACAATCATTTAAAACAATAAACGGGGTGAGTATAAACTATACCCAGTAAGTATTCTTAGCTTTTATAACTTAAATGATGTGCAGGGGAAAGTATAAATCAGCATGAGGACGTGCCTATCTATCTTCTCCCTAGGCATCCTCGTATGCCAGATAAATAATTCACACAGATATCAAACAGCACACAGCTATCAACCACACAAGTTTATATAACTCATCTGGATTAATAAGATCTCAATATAGCACACAACATTACAATAACCTAGCAACCAGTCTCAGTAAGATCACACAGATCAATACGAACCACACAGGTAATTGTATCCACATAGGATCAATCATATATCATACATATGTGAATGTAAATGTATGAAATGAAATGATAATGTAAATTCACACAGAATGACCCGGGTTTTGTCCACCATAGCACACAGCAGTGGAAATCCTCTATCGCACACAGCAGAGGTATGGCATATAGCCTGAGCACACAGCTCTAAGCAAAGCTCATAAATACAGACAATAGAACACAGCAAGTCTAGGATAACACACAGTAAATCCTTTATCCACACAGGAATCATATTGCCACACAGGTTCGTGTAACACAGATGTTTATGTCATATATGAATATATATATGTATGAATGACATTCATATTAGCACACAACATTCGAATGACATTCATTCCGCACACAGGACAGCACATAGCATAGCACACGACAGAGCACACAACACAACACATTGCTCAGCTCACTTAGAGCAAATCAAACAATACCACATAAGTATTCAATCAATATCCAATCAAGTAATACCACACAAGGTCACAACATTATAGAGAATCAATCAAAGATAACTTCTCACAATCATACCATTTCCATTAGCATAACACTAAAGCAAACAAGTCAACCAAATGTCAACATTTAACCAACCATATTCATTATCATATCATTAATCCATTCCACCGTTTTAATTTGATTCGTCTAATTCTAACAATCTCAACAATTCATTATAGGCCAAATATCATTACTTTGTCTAATTAACATAGATCCAAATCAATTACGAATCAGTTTAGTAAGCGTAAGAACACTTACCTCGAAACAAGCAAA
>CANYCX010189201.1:0-12364 GCA_948193385.1 Breynia disticha f. nivosa | reverse complement strand
CATATTATTTTTATAAAAGTGTACAATATGTCTCTAAGCAAATGAAATTAAAAAAATTATGAAAAACAGTTCTCCTCATTTAAGTATTATTTTAGATAATTAGGATAAATTATTATTATTTTTGTTATATTTTTCCAGAATTTGCTAAATATTTACTTTGACGTTTGTTTAGTAGTGTTGGATTTAACTGTATCCAAATTAAATACTCTTTTATTAAAGATGTTATTGGTAATCGTGTAATTACTAATTGTATTATTTTAAGTCCTTTATAAAAAAAAGTACAATTTGATAATTTGTAATTATTAGTTATTATTATTTTATTACATTTGGATTTTGGAGTCTTAAAAGTTTAATTTTAAATATTTATGAGCCTTTTAATGAGTTATGTAACTTGCAAAAAAAATGAATTAGATAAAAAAAAATTTTGATTTTATTTGTTCACACTTTTGTTTATCTAAATAAACTTACTGTTTTATGGCCAAATATGTCATTGTTTCAAAACTTAAGACAAAATTCAGAAAAAATTATAATTTGTAATGAAACTGAGAAATTAAAAAAATATTACAAGTAATGTATTTTATATGGAGGTTTTTTATCAATATTAATTAATGAATACTAGGCACAATTCTATTTTATAATTTTAAGTTTTATTAAAAGAAATTCAAAATAAGCTTTATGTTGATGATCATTGTGATTAATTAATAAATAAATTTACATATAAAATAAATTACTTTTATATTATAGCTATCATGATTATCATAATATTTACATATAATCTAAAACGCTTGAATTATAGAGATTAATTGATGTATAAATAGTAAATTAATTAAATAATAAGATACTCATTTGTTACCATGAATGTAATGTTTATAATTCCACATAATATATTGCATAAAAAAATCAAAATATTTAGTGAAGATATATTTAGTTAATAATTTTTCATTTAAAATATTTTTTTATTTTCGTTATATTTTAATTCACAATTAATTTTTTACTAAAATAGATACATTATAATTTTATTTAGTGAAAATAATTCACTTATAATATACAACACCGCAGCAACGCGCGGGCCAAAATGCTAGTAATTTTTTTAAAATCAAAATCACATACTCTAATCTTTAATCAACTATAAAAAATATTTCTAAACCCAAAATTTAATTTAAATGAAATTGGGTTGAATTTTCACTATGTAAATGACTTGTTTTTCAGCTGGGAAATAGTTAAAAAAATTTATTTTTTTTGACCCGTCGATTTGTTAAAATATATGAATTTGATATTTTGATTTGTGCCTTCTCGTCGAAATAGAGCCACTAGGTGAATGTTTGAAAGTCCGATGATCTTATAAGTAAAAACTATAATTGGATGGACTATAAAGATGACAGGTGAAAGTTCAAGGACCTAATTACAATTTGCTGACTATTTATTGTTCTTTTATCTTTCTTTTTCAATTTGTAGTATTATCTTTTTCGGTGTTATTTTAAACTCATTTACTTTTTGTGTTTTTATAAAAATTTTGGACTTGTCCATCAAAATCCAACGCAAAAGGAATAAAAGAATCGCATGGGACATCATTTCACGGTGAATTCTTTGGTGATAACTCATAAAATAATCATCATTAAAAATATTATATAATATTTTATTTAATGTTATGTAATTGTGTAATTTCTCATTTTTTTGTTACATAATGAAAAAATTTGGTTACATAATGAAAATATTATGCAACATTTTATCTTTTATTAAGTTACATAATTTTATACATGTTACATAATAAATGAATGCACCAGATAAAAGTTACAAAATTAAACGATAATTAGGTCGTCCTCATCAACAATAAATGAGAACGTCCTCACCCAAGAAGTCACCGTCATTTTATTGATTTGAAGCCTCATTAACAAACACTACATGTTTTACGCACATGTACACTTCTCTTAGTTGAGGCTACCAATTTACACCTTATATCAAAACATTTCATCGAGAAAAAAATAGGGTTGAATTCATATGTATTTTATTTTTGTTATTTATTTATTTATAACTTAGCCATAGTTTAATTTTTTTTATATTTTTATTTGTTGAATTACAAATATACTTTAGTTTATGGATCATGAAAAATTTTCTCACTATGTTGATTGTTTATCATTCTTTTTCTCATGTTTTTTCAATCTAGAGTATTATTTTCTTATCGTGTTTATTTTAAACTCATTTATTTTTTGTTTCTTTGCAAAAACTTTGAATTCATTATTATGCATCACCACCTCCAAGCTCATCAAATCCAACTATTTCGTGCCGAAGCAATAAAAGAAGCACACTGGGCATCATTTAAGGTGTATTCATGGTGATGACTTCCTCATCTACTGTTTGTGAGAACATTTTCACTACCGTTAGATTTTGTAACTTTTTATCTAGTGAGTTCATTTATTATATAACATATATAAAATTATGTAACTTAAAATATAAAAAATTACATAATATTTTTATTATGTAACAAAAAATAAAAAATTATATAATTTTACATAGCATCAAATAAAATATTAAATAGTATAATGAGGACCATTTTATATGTTCTCACCTAAAAATTCACGGTGATTTGATGGTTTTAAAGCCTCAATATTTGACACTTTATATTTTACACACATATACAATGCTTCTCTTAGTTGAGCCTACGACATTTACACCTCCAACACATTTTACCCACAAAAAAGGTTGATTATATATATATATATATATATATTATTTATTTATAATTTAGTCACAGTTTAAATTTTATTTATTTTTATTTATTAAATTAAAAATATATTTCATTTTTGTAATATGTAAAGTTGATATACAATTTGTATAAGGTTGATGTAAGGTTTAAAAATAAAAATCTCTAAAAATTAATCTTTACAAAATCTGTAAAACATAATAATTTATTATACATCAAGTTACAAGTTTATTTTAAATTTAAGTACATAAAAATTAGATACAATTTTATATACAAAAATATTTAAATTCATATATAAAATTTATATTAAGTTTAAACCTTAAAAAATTATTCCATACAAAATATGATAAAAAAAGTAAAAATAACTAATTATAAAAAAATTAAAATAGTTGTGTCTTGACAAATAAAAAATAGAAAAAATATATAGGTAATTACCCACAATGTCTTCTTTTAAGTTTACTTTTTAAGATATACCACCTCAATTTGGTTAATTATGATTATAACAATAGTTTAAATTCATTTTATATTTATGTCATTTTAACGTTTGGATATTACGAAAATAACCAAATCATATCTCCTCCTTATTTGACGCTTAAATTTGAAAATCAAAGATACAATTATCATTCCTATTTTTACGTAAATATTCCCAAAAAACGTGAAACCATTCACCATAAATTCTGTTTCTTTTTTTTCGAATCGCAGTCTTCCAACTGTCGCATATTCATCCGTTTTTTTGCATCACAACTTTCTCTCATCGATTATTTGCAAAATCATTAGAACATTTGAGATGTGATTGAATATTTTTTTGTGAATCTGATCATGTGAACTTTAGAACGTGTGTTCAAATTGAGTTTTTTTTTAGAACATGATAATGTGACCTCTGTGAATTGTAGAACGTTTTGTGATGTGATTGAGTATTTTTTTGTAAACTTACTTGAACCTTAGAACGTGTACCCTAATTGAATTTTTTGTTTTGTGAACTTGATCATGTGAACCTCTTTTAAAACATGCGTTAAGTTGATTATATATTTTGTGAACTTGAGCTTGTGAACCTTTATCAACCTTAGAACGAGTGTGAAGTTATTGAGTTTTTTTTGTGAACTTATGCATGCGAACCTTAAAACATGTGCTTAAGTTGATTATATGTTATGTGAACTTGTACATGTGAACCTCTGTGAACCTTAGAACGTGTAATCAAATATATGCATATGTTTATGTGAACTTGCTAATGTGAACCTTTGTGAACTTCGAAGAACAAAAACTTGAAGATTTCATCTCCGTCGTGAAATTTCAAAAAATGGTGGGATTATGAAATTTTGATAGAAAATTTACTTAAAACTACAATCAATAAGAATGATTTTACTTGATTTCATATCTGAGTTGAAACACACTATCTGATTTCATTAAACATGATGTTTAATCGATTTTGTTTGATTTTCGAAAAAAAGTAATGTTTGAATTTTTTTGATTTCTGCAATTGATAATTGTGTTGATTGAGTTTTTTCAATTTTGATAGTGAGTTTCTGAAGGTGAAAATTTATTTGATTTGTAATTTTGATTTGAGAGAGATTTTAGGAATGAGATATCACACAGGATTGTATCTCAAAATTCAGTCTGTTATGCTTTGGCTATTTTTTAAATATAGAATGTTTGGATTGTCATCTTTTAAATTAACAAAGTTATTGACTATTTTCTCAATATAGAAATAGTAAGGGGTAGGTTTGTTAAAATATCCCAAAAATATATTATGTAAAAAAACCAAAAAATACCCGAACCCGAATCCATCATCAACGCACTCCTAACTAGAAGGGATAATTACATGAATAACTAATTTTTAGTCATGGTATACATGTTTAACATTCATTTTCAATTATACCATTTTTTAATAACTAAGTATCCCATGTTTTTTCAAAAAAACATCAATTAACTTCCACTATAACTTCCTAATTGGTTATAATTGAATAAATTTTATTGGGTCTTGTATCCATGTATAAATCCCTAACTAGAAACCCATCTGTACAGACCCAACTATTCATTGGTGGTGCTGCTTGTGATCCGGATTGGGAATTTTCATCAAACCAAGTATTGAAGCAGATAGAAAATTTAATTTGGATTCGATGGACATGATCTGGATTGGAAATTTCCAGCTGATGATGAAGAAGTTTTAACTTGGAGCATTATTTCAGCAATGGAGAAATGCATTAGATTATGAATCAAGAATAACTGGAAACAAATGCTTATTAATAAGTTGTCCATTGAGATTAGAGCAGTGTTCATCATGACGGTGATGTTGTCATTTTTTACTTATGCTGGTAATGCTTGGGTTGGTTGCGAAGATTGGAAAATTAGTTATATTCTTGCTTTACCTTTCTACTTTTTAAAAATGTAAATGTTCAAATGTGTGTAACATTTAATTTCTTCGTACGATATGAAACTGATTTTGGGAGAAGAAAGAATTAATGGGAAATTAAATAAGGGCTGGGAAACGTGTGTCATTTCTTCTTACGATAGATGTCAACTAGCCTAAGGGCAAAAAATGGGCCTTAGAAATAAGAGTTGAGAAATGGATGAAAGAATGGATCATTTGTGAAACAAATATTGATGGAGTGCCTTTTTTTTTTAATAGACCTACACCTGATAATCTCAACCCAGCTAGGCTGGCCTCAGGTTACTAGGACACTCTATCCCAGACGACCCAACTAGGCTGGTCCCTCCGGAATAGAATGGGTGAATTTCATTACTAGAAGAAAAGTGTTGCGGCCTAGAAGGCCTTACATATGAAACATAATTGCTGGAGTGCTTTTTGTAGAATAATAGAAAGAGATGTAAAATAAAAATATAATAAAATAATTATAAGAGAAAATTGATAGGTTAACCTTTTTTTTATAGTTAATCTCACACTACAAGACAAATCATTCTTTCCTACCAAATATTTTTGACATTTTTTTCAAAATTTTTTTGACAAATTTCGATGAAAAATTATATTTAAACAAGATTTGTGGAAATTTTCCGATTACCAGAATTTTTTATTTAAAATTTCTATCAAAATTTCAAAATCTAAAAAAGAATTCCGCACAAATGAAATGGGAATAAATTTTCTGCAATTTTTTTTTGTGGTTTGTTTTAACCTTACAAAGATACATGACATTGATTTGTACCATACGAATCTGTGACGTTGAAAATCGAATCAAATGGCAGTTGGGGGCCATGTGAAGTTCATATTTCAGAAATAATTCACTCACTTCTTTCCTCTTACTGTTGCAGTAGAAGAAAGACACTGTCATTTTATCTCCTGATGGGATCCTCAACTTCAAGCCCTAAGTTTTCCTCTTCAATCACTTCTTCACTGCACTTTTGGACTCACTTCTATGTATGTTCTTCTTGTTTTCAACGTATAAATATATTAGGTTTCAGTTATTTTTCATTTTGGGAACGCATGACTTTAATTTGTTTGCTGATCAAAATCTTGCATGGATAACCTGCAGTAGTCGCCCCTTGGTTTACAAAATTATTCAATCTTTAAATTCATTTTATTTTTTTCAATACTTAAAAATTGGCCCGGTTCGCAATTTTCACGGTTTGATACCGGTTCTCTTACAAACGGGACTGAATGGTAAAATCAAACCGAATCAATAAATGGTTCTTTAGTTCTCCAGTTCAAAGGACCGATTCACTCTAATTTATATAACAGTGCATTTTTTGAGTTAAAATGTTAGGGTTATCATATCTTCATTAATGTAAATGTAGCAGTAACACCAAACATGAAGTTAGAAGTTTAAAATTTTATAATGATGCGTCATCCAGCTCCAGTTGGAAATTAGAAGGAATATATTCTTTGGTCATATATATATCTTCCTCATAGGAGACAACATAGTTAGCTCAATTACTTCATTCTTAAGTACCCTCTTTTTTCCCTTTATTTTATTAAATAAACTTAATCACAAATTAATATGACTAAATCAATTTTATATTTCCCATTTGATGATATAAATTTTGATGCCACTAAACCCCTTTTGCTCCCATCATGTGACACATAAAAAAGGCCAAGGAATCTAAAGATTTTGCACTCAACATGAATCTCAAAGATAACAATAATTATATAGCAAGAGTGTATTATAGGGTAGTTGTAGAGTAAGAAATGGAAGGAAATGTTAGTGAAATCCCATTTGAATATATAGAATAGTCAAATGATATTAGTGGGTTCAATAATCATAAACAACTTTCATTTTGGATCTTGCATGCACTTAATTAATGCTATGATCTCCAAATGTGTGGTTGGAAGCATCTCTTCTTCTATATATTAACTAATATTTCATGTTCTTGCTTTGAATTTTGTATCAAATTCAATTCTTCTTCTCTACAACTTCCAAGAAATCCAAGCTTTGCATTTTTATGTGCATGATAAACACAATTGTCGTCTGTCCATTTTATATAACAATGTCTACTAGTTTTTTAGTACTAAAATATATGGGGTTTAAAGTTTTGTACATAAATTAAGAATTTATTTAATATATCTTAATTTGATATTTAATTGACTATTATATTCTTTCACTAAAATACATCAAAAGTACTACTAAATTAAATTTGTTATGAAAATATAAAATTAATAAGAATAATATTAAAATAAATTATTAAATATTGCATTAATAGTACAAAACAACATATAATATAAAAAAAATTAAAACGACATATATTTTAAGACGGAAAAAGTATATTGACATCATATAATAGATGTTGTTAGAATAATGACTGAATCTAGCTAGATAGTCTGATAACTAATTAATACTCTAAACCAGATATTTTTAGGCACCACAACATTATTATCTTTGGTATTAAGCTATAATCAATAATTAAGAAAAGGGATGATAGAGAAGATTGATTAGTATGATAGAGGTGATGTAAGCTTGGTTAGTGCATTGTGATTCAAATCAAAAGGAAGTTCAATCAATTGAAGAAGGGGGGCTTTATGATATGAGATTAAAGAAAATGGTTAATTTAGAAAAAGAAATGTCAATTCATTGTAATGATATGATATTCCTCCTTCCTTACCTGGAACCCACAAAACTTCCTTAGTCCAACTAAAATGGCGCGCACACACACACATAATAGTGGGCATTCAAGTGAATGCTGATTTGCCAACCATTCCATTCCTTTTATTTGCTTATTCCCTCCATTACTCATTATTTCACTTTCTCCACCCATCTACTTTCTCTAGTTTGGTGGACAAACTGAAACATTCCATTATACCCAAATAAGTTTAATCAGCCGCAGAACTAAAAATATTTTTTAAAAAAAAACAAAAATAAAAGAGTTATAAATAATATATAAAAAATGCAACAAGAGAGACAACAGTACTATAAAAAATACAAAGTAAAAAAATAACTAAATAAATATATAGGATAAAAAGACGACAAACAAAGAGAGATGACCAATCCCTCTTCGCTGACTATTTCCATCACTTGGTCAAATGCTTGCATACTGGAAATCAACATTTCATAGTAATTATTTCACCTTTTAGTATTTTGCTATTATTTAAATTTATGTTTTAAATTTAACAAATAATACTTAATTGCTAATTGTTTATTTGTTCGTTGTAGCTTAAATATTAAGCATATCGGGATTAAAATATTTATGATGTAGAAAACAAAATTTGAATTTTTTATAGTTAGTAATACGTTGTTTTATATAGTAAATGTTTTAAATCATGCTTCCATAAAATCTCTCATATAAACTAAAAAAATATCTCATAATTATTGTTGCAACTCTAATAATTTTTTTTAAATAAAAATATTCTTTTAACATAAGCCAGGCTTTTTATATAATTTTGATAAATTTTTATTTTTGATTCAATGATAATAAAGTAATTATTGTACAAGTAATAAAAAACACAAAAGTTGACAAATATAATAAATGAAAGCGTAGTTTGATTTGTCTTTAATTTTACTGTAATATGTAATTTTTCGTGAGTCGTATGCTTTAATAAACATGGTTATAAATGGATTTAAGATCTTTTTTTTCTTGTTTATAGAAGGATTTTTTTTCTTGAGACTTAAAAAAGAGAATCTTATAAATTTTACTCCTTATTCTCGTACTCAACTTTTTCACACAAACTAACAAACAAAACGGCTCAAATGACAAATTTCAAAGTTTTAGATAGTACTATTTCCAGGGACGAATCCAGGAATTTTTATCAGTGGAGGCACCGAGTCCAAGTCCGAGTTCAAGTTTGACAAGATAGGCAATAATGCAGCGTTGTACGGCAGTGACGATCTTGACAATGACGATGTGGTACTAATCATGTCGATGGTAAAAAAAAGTGGGAGAAAGACATTAGATTATGTTGTGCGTTTTTTATTTTTTAACAATAGAAAAGACCAAAACGATTTCATTTTTTACGCTTCACTTAATTTTTTTTAAAATTTTTTCCTTCATAGAAATTAATATGGCATGAATAATAATTTTAAGATTCATAGTTATTTAGGTAATTAATAAATAATCATAAAGTTTTTTTTCTTATTATCTGACATTATAAATTATCCATCTCATTTTTTAAATTGAATTGTTCTACAATATTTAAGCTACCATCATATTAAATTGATTAAAAACTGAAAGGCCACAACCCACATGCGTGATAATTTACTAAGAAAAACATAGGGATAATTACATGCACACTCATTTTTTATATAAGTTATACATTTTTATCTTCTACTTTTCAAATTTACCAACTTTTTATAATTCAACCTCCCATGTTCTTTCACAAATACACCCACTAACCACTTAAATAACTTCTAAATATAATAAAATTGAATTGGTTTTATTAAGGTTTATATTTATGTAAAAATCTCAAAAACATATCAACTCATGACTGACTTCAGGCCCACCCTACATTCATTTTCAAAATGAAGCTTCGTTTTTTCTTCTTAATTGCTTCTTAGCTGTAACCCACCAGAACTATCTCTCTCATTCTTACACTTTCCAACTCCTCCTTTCACAAATTACTAACCCACTAGAACTATCTCTCTCATTCTTACACTTTCCAACTCCTCCTTTCACAAATTACAAACCACCGCTCGCCGGATTTTATTTCTTCCACAACTCCATTAGTTTATTTTATCTGTTGCTCCCCTCTTTCTTGTCACAGTTTCAGAAAAAGGGTGGTGCCCCCACCACTTGACAGTGTCCGGTGGGGGCACACCCATGTGGCGGACGGACGAAACCTCCTATGATAGGAGGTTCCGCCGGCGTCGGTGGGGGCACGGGCCCCCACCAGCCCCCCCTTGGATCCGTCCCTGACTATTTCTCATAATCAATCTAAAATAGGAAACAAAAACCAAAAGTTCTTTTCAATTTATTTCCTTTATTTCCCAAAAGTAACCATTTGTTTCTTTATTTTTGGGGGCAATTTAACTCATTTTGCATGGTCTTCTCAACTCATAAGTGGTTTATTTGTATTTTTGCTATTTTACATTTCTTTTCTTTGTCAAAAACTACCTTTTGAATCAATAATAGATTTTACAAAGGAAAATATTGCAAATAATTTAAATGTAATAATTTATTTCTTTGAAAAAATTACTCACTTTTGATTCAAAAAAATTGATTTTTATATTAAAACAAGACATTAGCCCATTGTCATAGCAGTTCTAAAAGTGTATAGAGAGTCATGTGATCCTTGAATACAAATTTTATATTTTATGAGAAACTAATTAAAAATATTCTTCAAAACATCCAAAAATATTTCAAATAAATCTGACTTGTAACTTGTGAACATAAATAAAGATATTTTTCCTCAAAATATCTAATTGGATATTAATTATGTCATTGTAATTTCATTCTATACCTTAAATAACAACAAAATATTAGAAATCAGTACTTTATTATCATTTCATTAGTCATTTTCTTATTTTAATGAAGTTTGAATTTTTTTTAACTTAAAAAATAATATATTATCTGCAGATTATAATTAGGGACAGGTCTAATAAGTGAGCAGTATGAGCAACCACTCATTCTTGTAGTTATAACGCTCTAACATACGCATTTTAGTTTTTTTATTTTATTTTGAAATAGTCTGAATTTGGTCTTATCATCGTTATATTATAATGTTTAGATTAAATGTAGACTACTTAATAAATATTAGTATGAAAAAAAGATGGAATAGGAATCTATACAACTATATTGGGACATTCACAACATAACTCAGATTTTGGCTTTTTTTTCTTTTACATTTGTTAATGCAAATTTCATTTTAAATGACATGTTAATTATCTGATTTGAAATTGTTAAAAGTAATATCTATATTTACATTCACAATTAAGAATAATTGGGGTTGAAGTGTTTTGAATGCTTTGATGTAAAGTCCTGAAATTTAAACGAATTAAGTTATATGGAAAATAATTTAAAACAGAAGCAAATTGGATCGATTCAGTTGAGTGTAAAAAATTTTGCAGAAATTACAGTGAGCACGGTCATGAGTATGCCCTCGTGCTCATGTATACTGAAGAGCAGAACATCGTGCTCGTGTTTGGGAAATCAACACGACTCGTGTTGAATAAATTGGAAATTGAGCTTGTGCACGATTGAACAAAAGCACGTGTTGAGATTTCACGGCACGACCTGTGGCACGATCCATGCTCGAGGTCGTGTTGACCGGGGTTAATCGAACAGTGTTGTATTGATCGATTCACTTTGCTGAAACAGAAAATAGAGAGAAAAGCTAGCAAGTGAATCAGAGGAAACCTTAACCACCATTCTGTAGAGTCGATGCAAGCTCTAGAAGGGGGAGTTGAATAGAGCTTGTTTACAAATCGAACTTTCTTGCGGAAATATAACGAACAAACACAAAGAACACAAAGTTTATAGTGGTTCGGATTAATCTTACTCCACTACCTAAGTTCCTCACTTAGGATTTTTAATGCACACCTCTATTCCTTGATTTTTTGCTCACCGAGAGATTCTTTACACGCTTGAATTCCGGCTCAAGCTCTCTTACAAACGATTTGACTTTCGGCTCAAATCAACCTACCAAAATAATCTATTCTGAACAAACAAACATGCTTATGCTAGTTGTGTAAGGAGTGCAATAAAGAACAATGAAAGCTTTTGGATTTTTGCACAAAGAAGAATATAAGAGTTGAGAGCTTTTTGTTTTGAGTTTGATGAATTTTCTATAGAGTTGTATTCTTGGTAGTACTTTCTCTTTCTTCAATTGTTTCTTAAATAGTGGCTCAAAGATGCTTCACTTTCTGATGTGAAAAAGTTGCTACAGAGATAACTTGGTCGACTAAAATTGGATTTACTCGACTAAAAAATTTCCCATTGGTCGGCTAAAATTTTGTTACTCGAGTAGTATCATTCTAGAACCAAACTGTCCTGAATCCACTTTCATTTTACTCGAGTAAATCTACTCGTGGTCGACTAATATTTTTGCACTTGGTCGACTAATAATGTGTTACTCGAGTAAGATAGTTTCAGAACAGAACTGTCTTGAATCTACTTTCATTTTACTCGAGTAAGTCTACTCCTGGTTAGAGGAGGAAATATTGGCCCGGAACCGGCGGGCCGGACCGGAACCGGCCCGGCCGGACCCGCCGGTTCACGGGCCCAAACCGGCCCGGCCCGGAACCGGGTCAAACCGGTCCCTGGGCGGGCCGGTTACGGTTCACCAAA
>CANYCX010188892.1:0-18148 GCA_948193385.1 Breynia disticha f. nivosa | reverse complement strand
AGAATCTATTCATTCAGGTTGGACAATTGGACGCTCTATTCCCTGTAACATCCCGACAATTTTTCGTCTTAAAATTATGATAAATAAATTTTTAAGCATCGATATATAAAGGTTAATCAAAGGTTGGCATAACATATATATATGAAGTAAGCAAAGAAAATTTGAAACATGTTGAACAAGTGGAGTACGCGTGGTGGACAGCCAAGAATGTGTTCTCGTGCTGACCACGCATACTACACAAACCACCACTAGTAGAATGCTTAAATCTGAAAAAAAAATATAAAGTTCGCTCGATTCAACTGACATTTAAGCATTTGCAAACCTAAACTCAGAGAAATTACCGAGCACAGCTGAGAAAAGTAGTAGAGGGTTGATTTTGAGAGAGAGGAAGTGATTTTACAAGAAGAGGGATTAGTTTTGGCAAGAATCCAAGTCAAGGTAAGTGGTTGACATATGGTTTACAGAGGTTATAAAGTTGATGTTTGAATTGGATGATTTAATGAGTTTGAGCTGGAATTGTTGCTGGAAAAATGATTGAATGGAACTTGAATATGGCATTGGAAATTATTTAGAAGATGTGAATTAGTTAATGGAGGAAGATTAGGTTAATAGGGAAAGTTGACATATGGATGATTTAAAGATTACAAATGATATTTTAATGATTCTAATGTTAGAATCAATGTATGAATGGTTAGTTAATGTATTGTATATGGTTATTTTCTTATAGGAGGATCTGTACAACTGTTGGGTGGATTTTGATTCGGGGTTTAGCTTATTATTTTTGCTTATCTTCGAGGTAAGTGTTCTTACGCTTACTAAACTGATTCATAAACTATGGTAATTAGGCTTCTTTATAAGTAATGATAGTTGGCCTATAATGAATTGTTGAGATTACTAGAGTTAGAAGAATCAGATTAAAAATGATATTGATATTATACTTGTGTGGTGTATGCTCATTATGCGATGTTGATATGTTTTCTTTGTTCTCTTACTGTATGTTATGAATGATCTTATAGAAAGCATGATAATATGAACCTGTGTGGATATGATCTCCTCTGTGTGAGCTGTGCTGTGTGCGGATATGAATGACCTTCATATTGATTCCATTCATACATTTACATATTCCATATCTATGTGACACGAGTCTGTGTGGCGAGCCTGTGTGGCGACTATTATAATTATTCCTGTATGGACTTACCTGTGTGGATTGGAGGACTGAGCTGTGTGCGGTCCAAAACCTCTCCTATTTGGTACCGAGGTATTCCTTGTGGATTGAGCTGTGTGCGGTCCAGAACCCGGGTCATCTTGTGTGGATTTGCATTGGCATTTCATTTCATATATTGCATTCATATATGTATGATAGATATGATTAAGATCTGTGTGATAGGATTTATATTTCATGTGTGGACCATTGATCTTTGTGTGAGATAAAATCTATAAAATGATGTGTGCTGACTTAATGTATAAACCTGTGTGGTTGAAATGTTGTGTGCTATTTTTATCTATATGTTTTGTTTGTCTGGCATATAGAGATGCCATAGGGAGAAAACAGTTAGGCACGCCTTCATGTTGATTCGTATTTTTCCCTTGCACATCATTTACTTTTATAAAGCTAAGAATCCTTACTTAGTATATCTTAAACTCACCCCCGTTTATTGTTTAAATGATTATGCAGTAGGTAGCTGCTGTAGCTAGACGTCAGAGGTGATCAGCGTTTTTTCAGAGCTTACGTCAGAGGTCGGGCTCCAGAGTTCATTTTTGACATTTTGTTTTGTACATGATGTAAATTTTTGTATATACACGCAGGATTTGAGTTTGAATGTTTTTCAAACTATTTGCCTCCGCTTGTGTTTGATATTTGAAATGAAAACAGTTTGGGCTGAGTTTTGTATAAACGACATGAATATATATTTTCTCTGTCCTCTGTTCTGTTTTTAGATTTGATTGTACATCATTTCTTTTAAAATATATTGCTTATCAGGAAAATTGGATTTTGAAAATAAGCTTCACATTTAATGGTATCAGGAGCAGGGATTAAATTCTCTGCAGACTGTGCTAATGATTTTCAATTTCTGTGTGACTTGAAAATCTTAAGTGATTTGAAAATCTTAAGTGATTTTTGAACTTCTGATTTTTATAATAGATGGAGCCGATAGACGACATATCACCTGATCACATTGCAGAGTCCAAAGATTCAGTTAAGGGACAAGGTTCTGCCCCAGTACCCCCAGAGCAGCCTGCACAGCCTGCGATGACTATACCTCCGTATGATCCTATGTATGTTCCATTCTGGGAAATGATGCAAAAGATGACGAGGGATCAGAGTAGAGGTTCAAGGAGTAAGACAAACCTGAACATTGATAAGAATTTTATGGAGGTTAGAAAACAGGGAGCCAAGACATTTGAGGGTACTACAGATCCAACTGAGGCTGATGACTGGCTCAGGTATACGGAGAGGATTCTGACGCATATGAGATGTATGCCAGAGCATAAATTGAGGTACACTACTTCTCTTCTCGAGAAAGTAGCCTGGAATTGGTGGGAGTCGATTCCAAATAGTCAAAGAGATCCTCCAGTGTTGACTTGGGATGATTTTTTGAGGAGATTTACTGATAAATATACTCCTCTACATTATCAGACAAAGGATTTTTGATACTGGTAAAAAGAGGAGAGATAGATTTGAGAGAGGTTTGAGGTATTCGATTCGGGACAGGATTGCAATGAAACCTCTGACATGTGTGATGTTACTTGAGACAGCTATATGAGTAGAGGAGTTAGAGGCAGAGGGAGATACATCAGAAGGAAAGTAACATAGAGTCTCAGGTAGTTCCAGTTCTTAAAAGCAACATAAAAAGAAGAAGTCAGATTTCAGGCCACCCAGGGACACAGGTGGTAGAGATAGCAGATAGTCTAAGAGAGAAGCTTGAGGTGGTGGTAGAGGTTATTATACCAAGCCTCCTATTCCTCAGGGCCGTGGTACAAGTACAGATACTGATAGGGACGATCGACGTTGTTATACTTGTTGTCAATTTGGTCATTTTTCAGAGACTGCCTATAGAGACAAGGTACATAGAGTGCTGATATTTTTAGACAGAGTATTGTTGGTGATGTTAGACCTATAGTGTCGACTGGTACTAGTAGAGGTAGAGGTGGCAGAGGTTTTGATTCCACTTCTAGAGGAGGATCAGCTATCAGAGGTGGAGCAGTTGGTTTAAGTAGAGGAGGTGGTGTGACGCCAAAATTTATACGATTCATTTTTCAATAAATACGATTTTTCGCACCATATATATTTTTTTTCTTTTTAAAACATAAGTTGTAAAATATATATCAGAGTAAAATCTATATAAATATTTTTCATAATACGGAAGCTGAGAAAACATTTAAGACCACATATGACTTTAACAATGCAGCAACAAAGAAAACAGTTTACATGCCATTACACAATTTCCTCACAGATAAAATATACATGCATGTAAATCAATACAACCAAAACCCTGGGAGCTCAACATTCAGTAACGCACCGCTAGCCTCGCCGATCACGTCGTCCCATCCCTGATACCTATCGATCTACACAGAATCCAGCAATGACAGTTGAGTATATTTTATATACTAAGTAAGGCATCCTTTAACGTCTCTACATGCTGGGGTGCAGGGGAGTCTTCGGCCATCCCGAGCCTTAACCATAGTCAGAGAGAGAGTCCACTCGATCTCTGCTATCTCAAATCAATGGAGAGAGTCCACTCTCATTTTGTGCTTTGGCCACAAGGCCCATGTTTTTGCACTTTGGCGATAAGGCCCTTATTTTCATATTCTGCGCGTTGGCCACAAGGCCCCTTATACTATATCGCCCACGAGGCCCCAATGCATGAACATACCAAATGCCCATTTTAATGCGATAGCGGTATGTATGAATGCAAGTCCATGCATTTCATCTAAATTTCCATAAACACATGCGTATGAATGTTCCACAATTCATTCGTATCGCAACACGAGCCAACATGATCAATACTAGCCAAACCCGGGATAACCAAAACATACTTGGAAATCTCACGAAAAGCTCATCATAAAGAAACAAGGAACAATCATAGCGTGCATGTGGATGCTCACACACAATTCGTCACAATCATTAAGTCACACCATGCCATTAGGCCATATTCACATAAAGTCAAATATAGATCATACATTCTCATATTCACACTTACTTAATTATAAGCTTAACACTTATAATCACCCAACACATCACAATACAAAATTCATACATTTTTTCAAAGGAAGAACATATAAGGCATAAGCCATTCACATCTAAATTCACATTGTCACACTATCAACATTCACAATTGTGGTTCATAAGAACCCATTTCAAAACAACTTGTCCATATCATAACTTGCAATCGTCATCGAACAATCATACAAGCAAAAGCACTTTCGTTAGTAAGCCTCATAATCACATTACACGCAATTATATACTTCTCAAGCCTCAATTCATTATCAATATGCACCAAGAATCACCATGCCATGAAGAATAACCATTAATAAACAAAAACATAGCAAGTAAGTGGTATAAGCACTTACCTCGCGCTCCCGCGACTCGATTCATCCCCTGATCTCCTATTTGGGTTCCGTTTATTGTTTCCTACACACATTCAATCACATTTCCTGTGGAAATCAACATTCTATACTCATTTCTCCATTTACCTAACAATTTCCTAAGAATCCCAAAATTTCCCAAAAAACCCAAATCCTTAAATCTCACGAAATGTTGTGTTTTTAGGTAAATTGTTTATGGAATCTTAATCTACACTGAAAACCCATCAAAACCATAACAAATGCACACATTTTCAACCACATTTCAGCCTTAAATCAGAAGTTCTTACCTTTTCCCGTAGCTTTTAACCCTAGGGTGGAAAAGGATAGATTTGAGGCTCGATTCATTGTTTCCTTGCTGAAATCTCGATGTTTGTTGGTAAGTTATATGTTTGGGAAGACGTAGGAATAGGTTTGGGAGGTTGGGAGAGTGTTTGGAGGGTTTGGGGGTGTTTTTACCCCGATTTTGGAGTGTCTCGGCCTTTTCCAGACGTCCGATAATGTGCGTTATTTTATAAATTAACGTACGTTATTAAAACTGCAGATTTTGGCCAACCAGCAAGAATAACGTGCATTATTTTCAAGTTAACCCACGTTATTTACATTAACGTACGTTCATGTATAGATTAACATACGTTAATCTTGTCCAGGCAGCCCTACTTAGTGATTTTCGACTCCTTCCGACCCCTAACACGTATACCTTTGCACAAACATAGTTCCCACTTAACTTATCATCATTTCCAACTTAATTAAACATCAATAAACCTTGAATTAACACATATATGGAGATCAAATCCAACCACATTAAGCATCATCTTACACATTGTTCAACCTTTCAAATTTTACAATCTCTTAACCTAATTCCTGCAAACACTTATGCTCATGCTTCCATATCACACTCTAACATCATTATACATACTTTAAACATAGTTTATCATTGGATTATACTTTATTCAACACCCAAAAATACCCCACCTCATTCTTTACCTTTGCATCTAAAAATATGTACATTTGTTACTTGAACTACGATCGCAACTCACATAACTTTCTTTGCACTTATAAGGAATTAAATATCACACACATATATTTCATTTAAATTCAAAATCATTATTTTCAAATTAATTTGGACTAATTTCTAGGGCGTTACAGGTGGATCTATGAGAGTACTAGCACCATCAGGGTCATCACCACAGGCCTAAGTTTATGTTTTGACTAGAGATGAGGCTGCAGAGGATCCAGACATGATCACTGGTATTATTTCTATTTTTACATATACTACTTCAGTATTGATTGATCCAGGTTCTACGTGTTCTTTTGTGAGTGAGTCTGTGGTAGACCATGTTGGAGGTAGTATAGAGCGTCTGGGTTATACTGTTTTTGTAATAATGCCAACTGGTCATATTGTGTTGGTTGGACATATTTTACGACATCGCGAGCTACATATTAGTGAGTCAACTTATTTTGCTGATTTGATTATTTTGAGGATGGCGGCGTTTGAGATTATTTTAAGTATGGATTGGTTATCCAGGAATCAGGCTATGGTCGACTGTTATTCAAAAGAAGTTGTAATTGAGGTTGATGGTGAGAGACTGATATTATTAGTAGGCAAAAGAAAGACTATTCCTTCTTGCCTGATTTTCATAGTGATTGCTACGAGGTTGATACGTGAGGGTTATGATGCCTATCTTGCTTCAGTAGTTGATTTGAATCAATCAAAATTAGAGGTACGAGATGTGGAGATAGTTTGTGAGTATTCTAAGCTATTTCCTAACGAGTTACCGGGATTGCCACCACAGCAACAGGCAAATTTCAGGATAGAGACAATACCGGGAGCAATACCAGTATCTATTGTACATTATAGGATGGCTGCTGTTGAGTTATAGGAGTTGAAACGACAGTTGGAGGAGTTATTAGAGAAAGGTTTTATACGACCTAGCATATCACCTTGGGGAGCACCAATGTTGTTTGTATTGAAGAAAGACGGTAGTATGCAATTGTGTATCGACTATCGTCAGCTGAATAAGGTGATTGTGAAGAATAAGTATCCATTGCCACGGTTAGATGATTTGATTAATCAACTACGGGGAGCTACAATGTTCTCTAAAATTGACCTTAGGTTAGGGTATTGGTAGCTGAGAGTTGAGGATTGTTTGATTGAGAAGACAATTTTCAAGACTCAATACAGGCATTTTGGAGTTTACTGTTATGCCATTTGGGTTGACAAATGCACTAGCTGTATTTATGGCACTGATGAATAAAGTATTTTAGCCTTATTTAGATCAGTTTGTGGTTGTGTTTATTGATGATGTTCTGTGTATTCGAGAGATAGGGAGGAGCACAGGCGACATTTGAGGATTGTGTTAGATTTACTGAAAGACAAAAAAGAGTTGTATGCTAAGCTTAGGAAATGTGAGTTCTGGATGTCTGAGGTTATGTTTCTAGGACATGTGATTTCAGTAGAGGGAGTGAAATCGAATCTTAACAAGATAAAGGTAGTCCAGGAGTGGGAAGCTTTGAGAAACGTATCAGAGTTATGTAGTTTTCTGGGTCTAGCAAGTTATTATCGCCGTTTTATCGAGGATTTTTCGAGGATAGCCATACCGATGACATCCTTATTGAGGAAGAATGTTTCATTTGTCTGGAATGATAACTGTGAAATGAGTTTTTGAGAACTGAAGAAGAGGTTGGTTGAAGCTCTAGTTCTGATGTTACCTAGTGAGGGAGGTGGTTTTATTGTGTATACAAATGCTTCTAGATCTGGGTTAGGTAGAGTATTAATGCAGCATGACAGGGTGATTACATATACTTCACGATAATTACGACCATATGAGGCTAACTACCCGACAAATGATCTAGAGTTAGGAGTGATCATTCATGCTTTGAAGGTTTGGTGTCCATAGTTATACGGGGAGATTTTTCAGATATTCACTGATCATAATAGTCTTAAGTATGTTATGACATAGTGAGAGCTGAACCTTTGACAGAGGCGGTGGATTGAGTTGTTGAAATATTACGACTGCACGATTGAGTATCATCTAGAAAGGAAAATGTTGTAACTGATGCGTTGAGAAGGAAAGAAAAAGGGGATGAGGATTCAGTGAAATATAAAGCAGAGTCATTGTTTGCTTCGCAAGAGATGCTAGTGCAGTTCGATTTCCTTGAGGATCAGATGTTAGCCAACATTAGTGTTCGACCTCATATGCGAGATGTGATTGTGGAGCATCAGAAAGAAGATGAACATCTGATGCAAATAAAGAAGAAAGTGGAAAGGAAAGGTACATACTTTATACGAACTTGATGATAATGGTGTATTGTATTGTTAAGATAGATTGTACTAAAATGTATCGGGATTTGTGAGATTTGTATTGGTGGGTACATATAAAGAGATATATAGCTGAATTTTTTGGGAGATGTCTCCAGTGTCAACAGATAAAAGCAGAACATCAAGCTCTAGTAGGAAAATTGAGACCACTTGAGATTCCATAATGGAAGTGGGAGAAAATCACCATGGATTTTATTATTGGTTTACCGAGGACATAGACGTCACGATTCCATCTAGGTTATTGTTGACAGACTGACGAAATCTGCTCATTTCTTAGCTATTCGACAGAAGGATACATTGGATAGACTTGCTGATTTATATGTTGCCGAGATTATTAGATTAAATGGTGTTCCTACTTCGATTGTATCTGATCGTGATGCTAGGTTCGTGATTCTAGTAGAGTTTACAGGATGCGATGGGTACTCATTTGAGGTTTAGCACGACTTTCCATCTGAAAACTAATGGTCAGTTAGAGAGGACGATTCAGGCAGTGGAAGATATACTGAGGACATGTATTCTGAAGTTTGGTGGTAGTTGGGACGATTAGTTACGTTTAGTTGAGTTTGCGTACAATAACAGTTATAATTCTAGTATCGGGATGACACTTTACGAGGCTTTATACGGATGACAGTGCAGGAGTCCAGTTTACTGGGAGGTTGAGGGTTTACGACAGATTGAGGGTCTAGAGTTGGCTCAGCAAACCTGGATAAAGTGAATGTTGTGAAAAGATGTAAGCAAGCAGCTCATGATCGTCAAAAGAGCTACTACGACCAACATCATCGAGAGATAGAGTATGCAGTTGGTGATAGGACCCTAGAGAGGTGTTATTCGATTTAATAGACGTGGAAAGTTGATTCTTAGGTATATCAGACCATACGAGATTATAGAGAGAGTGGGACCACTAGCTTATAGATTGAGGTTACCAGCAGAGTTTTCCCGATTATATGATGTATTCTATGTTTCTATGTTGAGACGGTACTGATCTGATCCTAGTCACGTGTTGAGTGCTCCAAAGTTGGAGATTTCTGATGTGTGGACTTGCAAGGAGGAACCTATTGAGATATTAGACAGACCAATGAGACAGTTGAGGAATCGAGAGATTCTGATGGTTTTGATGAAGTGGAGTTTTCATTCACCAAAAGAAGCGACTTGGGAGGTTGAGTCAGTTATGCGACATCAGTACCCATATATGTTTTCTAGCTCTAACATAGAGCATTGAGGTACATTCTAATTCTGGACTTCAATATTGAATGATATGATTTGGTTTTACTTCAAAGTTCCCTTGATTTGAAATTTTAGGGACAAAATTTTTTAAGAGGGGGAGAATTGTAACATCCTGGGAATTTTTCCTCTTAAAATTATGATAAATAAATATTTAAACATCAATATATAAAGGTTGATCAAAGGTTGACATAAGATAGATATGAAATAAGCAAAGAAAATGAGAAACATGCTGAACAAGTGGAGTACGTGTGATGGACAGTGAAGAACGAGTTCTCGTGCCGACCACGCGTACTACACAAGCCACCACATGTAGTATGCTGAAATCTGAATAAAAGTTTGCTCAATTCAACCGACATTTAAGCATTTGCAAACCTAAACTCAGAGAAATTGTAGAGCACAGCTGAGAAAAACACCAGAGGGTTGATTTTGAGGGAGAGGAAGTGATTTTACAAGAAGAGGGATTAGTTTTGGCAAGAATCCAAGTCAAGGTAAGTTGTTGACATATGGTTTACAAAGGTTATAAAGTTGATATTTGAATTGAATGATTTAATGAGTTTGAGCTGGAACTATTGCTGTAAAAATGTGTTATTGATTGAATGGAACTTGAATATGATATTGAAAATGATTTAGAAGATGTGAATCAGTGAATGGATGGAATGGAGGAAGATTAGGTTAATAAGGAAAGTTGACATATGGATGATTTAAAGCTTACAAATGATGTTTTAATGATTCTAATGTTAGAATAAATGTATGAATGGTTAGTTAATGTATTGTATATGGTTATTTTCATACAGGAGGATCTATACAACTGTTGGGTGGATTTTGATTCGGGGTTTAGCTTATTTCTTTTGCTTGTATTCGAGGTAACTGTTCTTAAGTTTACTAAACTGATTCGTAAACTATGTTAATTAGGCTTCTTCATAAGTAATGATAGTTGGCCTATAATGAATTGTTGAGATTGCTAGAGTTAGATGAGTCAGATTGAAAATGAATGAATGGATGATAAGTTTAGTTGGATGACTTATGATATTGAAAATGATATGATTGCTAAATGTTGACATATAGTTGATATGATACCTATGTGGTATGTTTTGATTGAGATGATATTGATATTATACCTGTGTGGTATATGCTCATTATGCGATGTAGATATGATTTCTTTGTTCTCTTACTGTGTGTTATGAATGATCTTATAGAAAGCATGATAATATGAACCTATATGGATATGATCTGCTATTTGTGACCTGTGCTATGCGCAGATACGAATAAACTTCATATTGATTCCATTTATACATTCACATATTCCATATCTATATGACACGAGCCTGTGTGGGAAGCCTATGTGGCTACTATTATGATTATTCCTGTGTGGACTTACCTGTGTGGATTAGAAGACTGAGTTGTTTACGGTCCAAAACCTCTCCTGTATGGTACCGAGGTATTCCTTGTGGACTAAGCTGTGCAAGGTTCCAAACTCGAGTCATCCTATTTGGATTTGCATTAGCATTTCATTTCATACATTGCATTCATATATGTATGATAGATATGATTAAGATCTGTGTGATCGGATTTAATATTTCCTATGTGGACCATTGATCTCTATGTGAGGTAAAATCTATAAAATGTTGTGTGCTGACTTAATCCCGTGTGGTTGATATGTTGTGTGTTGTTTCTATCTGTGTGATTTGTTTGACTGGCATATAAAGATGCCATTGGGAAAAAACATTTAGGCACACCTTTATGCTGATTCATATTTTTCCCTGCACACCATTTACTTATATAAAGCTAAAAATCATTACTGAGTATATCTTATACTCACCCCCGTTTATTGTTTAAATGATTGTGCAGATCGTAGCTAGCTGTTGTAGCTGGACATCAGAGGTGATCAGCGTTTTTCTGGAGCTTACATCAAAGGTCGGGCTCCAGAGTTCATTTTTGACATTTTTTTTGTACATGATGTACATTTCTGTATATACACGCATGATTTGAGTTTGAATGTTTTCAAACTATTTGCTTCTGCTTGTGTTTGATATTTGAAATGAAAACAGTTTAGGCCAAGTTTTGTATAAAAGGCATGTATATATATTTTCTCTCCTCTGTTCTGTTTTTAGATTTAATTGTATATCGTTTCTTTTAAAATATATTGTTTATCAGGAAAACTAGATTTTGAAAATGAGCTTCATATTTCCTCTCTCTCTTTATGGATTTTAGATATGTGTTGTGTATATAGGGCAATTGATGTAAATGGTGTAAAATTTTTATATGATGAAATTGATAATTTAAATAATATAATAAGCATGTGTATATTATGCTTGACTTATTGAATATGTGAAATGGAAACATGTTTTAATGAGATATTGATTTAGGATAGTAGTTACTGTTATGAGAAATTTAGGTTGATAAATAGTTAATTTTGATTGATTGTATCTATATTGTTTATGTTGACCATTGAGGAATTGCTCATTATGAAAGTTATACATGTTAGGATAGATAGAGTACTCAACACACACTGTATTTGACCTATGTGATCAATCTTCAGTGTAATTTTCTTAATTTTCTTGCTGAACATGAGTTGTATAAAATATCGTGGGTAGGGTGGGGTACTTTGCACGAGGCATGGAATAGACTACAACCTCAAATTTATGTGTAAAATGTTCTAGAAAGGAATGTTTCAATAACATAGGGTCATGTTAGTCCAACACGAGGTCATGTCCGTAGGTCATATTAACTAACTTAGGTCATGCTTAAGACTGTGTTGAGAAATAAAACGTTTACAAATGGTTTACAAACAATCAATAAGTAAAGCATAAAGGAATGGAAAAAGAAATGGAAAAGATATTTTTTAAATTATTGGTATTTAAATTGTATGTTTATTCCATAGAAAAGATTAAGGGTCAAATGTAAATGTTAATTATATGTTAAAAAGTTATAATTAGTTTAGAGTGTTATACTATATGTGCTAAACGTGGATGAAATGATGTCTATCTATAATGAATTACCAAATGGTTACCTAAATTTTCCATCATTGTTTGCGACTATGTTTATAGGATGCATATTGAAAGACTTCTATAAAAGGAAGTATTTCATTCATTTGAATTAACTTAGAGTCTAATGTTAAATGTACATCTCTTTTATAAGGAAAAATAATAAATTTCTTTCTGTAAGACTAGTGAAATAACATGTGTACAACATACTTAATGCAAAGAGTTGTATGTAGACCATAAAACACATAGGCTAAATAAGGAATCGACTGGTTCATGCACTTCAAGTATGACAATAGCCTTAATGACTATGTGTATTTAAAGAAGTGTATAAATCCAAAACCTTGGAAGTTAAATAGAAAACCAACTTGGCTAAAGTATTATAACCATTCAATTGGATTGAGATGGTAAATACATAAGTCAAACTGACTATCTTAGAGAATGTGAAATAAGTTTCACAAACTCATTCCTCAAAGAATACCTCTAGAGAGTAGTATGTCTAAAATGAATTCTCAACGAGATTCAACATAAGAAATTCATCCAACTCTTGGAAAAGCTTAATCCTAAGTAATACCTTTAACATTTTCATGTCCTTGTTAAATGTGACTTCAACAAAAGCCAAGAAAAGGACACTTTGAAAAATATGGTTGGAGCCTTAAACTTAAGAGTCTTTTCTAAGGATTGGCATTGGAAGTCACACATTAAAGGGAGTAAACTGTGGATAGGTTAATCGCCAAAGAACCTAAGTGCCTATTGGCTATTCCTTAGAAAGTGATAAGAAATGCTATCTTACTATATAATTGAGAACTTAAGTATATGTTACAAAATCAAGCTATTTTCTAAATGGAAGATTGGCTTCTCAAGAAGAACAATGGAAGTAAAATAGAACTTAAAGACATTTCAAGTGCCATAATTTCCTAGTCTAGAGGAAATGTTGAAAGTTAGAGAAGAATTCACAAATTGATTGTAAGCATTCTAATACACAAAGATTTAAACAATCTCATGTTTGCATATATTTAACAGGAGCATACACTTCTCTAGTTCTCTATGAGAACATTTTAATTGTTGGAAACAAATTTTCAACATTGAAAAGTTAGGCAATGGTTAAAAGTGTTCCATAACAAATGACTTATAGAAACCAAATTGATATTTGATATCAGGATCTATAAGAGTAGATCATTGGTTCTTAAGAACGAAGTCATGTAAAGTACAGTAGAAAGGTTATAAATCATTTCTATATGGATAACTAAAAAAAAGAGAACGAGCACTTGTTTAAGAGGAGTTATCCTAAGTAATGGAAACTCTCAATCAATAGAGAAAGATAGAAAGATTATAAATAGAGTCCTATGTGTTTATAGGAGCTATTATGAAGGCTATTATAAGTACTTAAAATGGATGTTGCTCATGTACTTATAAATATTAAAGAAGTTGTTTATAGTGTTTTAAAGTGTAAAGAAGATTTGTCCATAGGGGATATAGATGCGCCTTGTCCACTAGAGAATGGATAGTGATCACAAAAGGAGAAATATATTGATATTGTTAATAACAAGTCTAGACAAAGTGGAAGGTCAAATTCTACACAAACCAAGTAGATTATAGTAAGAGAAACTATAAAAATGATTTAGTAAAATAAGTGCACAACTAAGTTAGGAAATTTTCCAAGCTTTCTAGACATGATAAAGTTATTTTGTTAGAGGGACAAAACCAATGCACAAGCTAGGCATTCTGATCACACTAAATACAGACTTGGAAGATATCATATGATTATAGAGATAATAAAAAAAGGTGATATCAATCATACAAACAAAGAGATAAGTATAGATAATATGACCAGTTGTTAACTAAGAAGTTAACAAAGTCTTAAACATAGAAAATATGTTAAGACAATTGGTTTGGGACAATAACTGATTAAACTTAAGGCTAGTGGGAGATTTTTAGAGTAAGCCCTAAGTCCAATACAATTGTCTCACATAAACTTGGTTATCATTATGAGAGAATGATAAAGATAAGGCAAAAACATTCTATCTATTTAAGTCTTTGTGCATATAGGATAAATATAATGATCCAAGAGGTTAGTTGCATTCAGTTGCACTATAAGGCACTGGATAGTAAAACATATGAACAAAGGGTAACATCTAAACATCCCTAGTTGATTAGTTGCAACAAAAGTTATAATGAGCTAAAACTAGTATGTTAATCTGTGAGATGATTATGTTTCACCAATCATAGAGCATAGATAACATAGATACATTATAGAGAAGATGTACTGGATTCGATTGAATCAAATAAAATATTTGTTGGTAAGCAAAAGTCATAAACATTTTCATAAGTGGTGCTTATATTGGAATCCTTTGACTAGAGTCTTTCTGAGTCTTGGAATTTTGGTATACTTTGACATATACCTAACATGACCTGTAACTAGGTTACAAATATGGATATGATTGGGTATAGTGCAATTCATGCTAAAGTGGCCATAAAAAAGTGAAGGAATTGTCACTCTCGAAAGAGAGGTGATATCACTAGTCACTTGATGTGTGATATTGAGTATTGTAGGTTCACACCCATATTGTATGATGAGATCATAAGTATGAGCTTGTCAGTTTCACAAATGTGATCAACAAAGTGAAAGTATAAAATAAGAATGACTTGGCCCATGATATCAAAGAGCAAAGGATCAAATAAAATTTCTAGGCAGAAATTTAACAAATATTGAATTCTATTTACTTTGGTTATTATTTAAATTGTGAAAGGTAAATGATATTATTTGAGTTTCTAACTTATTCCCAAGGATAATTGGTCCTACAGGATTATACACCTTGAGTTTAAGACGTAGAGACAAAACTATAAGTTTTCTACTAGACATAAATGGTACTGAGCAATAGAGCACATCATCATGATTAAAACATCTTATTCCTATTACCATATTAATCCTTTAATAATGACTTTTTAGACTATTTAAAATCATAATCTTTAAAAACTTTTATGATCATACTCATGTCATTCATTGTCATCAACCATCATTCATCATTCATACAAGTATATCGTATATTCAGTTTACAGTTACTCTGTTATGCACTTCGAATATCGATTGTAATAGTTAACACATCCATGGATTAAGCTTTGTTTTAAACTAATACGTCCTTATATTCTTTAATATGCAAGTTCACACTTTACATTGAAATGCTATATAACGGTTATAACCTGGATATACCCATAATACAAAGTCCATTCTTGTAAAAACAATTTGAAACACAACAATAACTCTAAAGCAATATCAACTTATTAAGCAACATACACTGCAACATTTAACTCAATCTCAAACAACAACAACCTCAAATATATACACAAATATATGTAGATAATATCAAACTCAACAAACAAGTATCTGTATTAATCCATCACAAAACATATCATATGTACAAGCATAACATGCAACAACACTCAAAACATCTTAGGCCCAGCTCGGATGAGGAGAGAGAAAATGGTCTGGGAGTAGCAGTCGACCCACTTGTCTCTATCTCTGCTCTCAACTAGATCCTGAAACAAAAATCGCAGTTGCGTGAGTTACGAGCTCAGTAAATAGTCATTTAATTAACCAAATCATCAATTGACTATATAAATCCATTATCAATAATAACAAATAAGCGTAACGTAATAAACCATATACGTTCACAAGTATTCTTTTTATAAATCATATAATGAGACTTTTGTACGTACAATTGTTTATCATACAACGTAATTGATTATTTGTAAATGACCATATGAGTTATTGTGTTTGAATGTGGAATGATAGTGATGTGTATGATTGTGGTATGGTTGTGAATTGACGGTAAGCGGTTCATAAAGAATAGAAATGAAATGATAAATGTAGGTTGGGTAAGTATCAGATTGTAGTGTGTTTGAGTTGTTTGATACAATAAAGGCGTGTTTGGTTATAATAGGTAAGATAACTAAAATGGTTGGTTTATAAACATGGACGAATATGAGTTGTAAGATGAATTGATTATGCTAATGTATTATGTAAAGGTTGATGCTATGTATTTTGTTGATGTGTATGTTATGATTTGGAATCTTGTTATTGAAAATAATGTGTGTGATATGCCCAAGTATGTATGTGATTATTTGGGTAATGTTTTAAGTGTTACATGGCTAATTTCTATGGATACAACAGGTGTGAATGGGCTGGGGAACGGCCAGTGAACACCTGCCCCAACCATTCCAGTTTTGAATAGGCCAGATAGGGCCAAACAGCCATGTGAATGACCAAGGTGGTCGTTCCCTTACTCTGGACAGGCTAAAACTGGGTGGTTTTAAGTGGCATTTGTATTCGTAATGTAACCTAATGTGACATAGTCTAATATGACTATGAAGTAATGACCTAATGCCAATAACAAACTTAAGATTGTGAATTAATGGCGTGTTTGATCTTCTTGCCATAAACAAATTAAGAAATTGTGTTTGAAATGGCAAAACGAATTTTTGCACTATATATTTTTTTCTTTTCAAATCATAAGTTGTAGAAATCAAACCAAAATGGAAAATGCAACCCATTTACATAAAACTTAATTTAAAGTGCGGAAGCAGAAAAACATTTTAAATGTTAAGTTAAGAAAACAGTTACACTAACATTTGTACACTGCATAACCATCTACACATAATCATGTTTTAACAACTGGGAGCCCGACCTTCAGTATCGCATCGCTGACATCGCCGGTCACGTCATCCCGTCTCTAATACCTGTCAGTCTGCACATATTTAACAGCAAAATAGAAGGTGAGTATTTGGAAATACTCAGTAAGAAATCCTCATTGGCTATTGAGCTGCATGCGCAGGGGAAACCTCGGCCAGGTCTACCTAAGCCTCCTCCAATTCCACTATAATTTAGGTTCATTAATTAAACAAGCCACAAAGAATTTCAAACAATTTCGTTTGATTTCTTTCATAGGTCAGTGCAAAGGTAATGACAAGAGAGACGGTATTAATCACCGTTCTCTAACCATTTTCCTTTGGTAGCACGTAATTCATTAGCAAATCATCGTTTTATTTATCCACAATTATCCACCAAACATGTCACTCAACATTCTGCATCAATTCAAGTTTTATATAAGGGAACAGTTTAGGAAACGGTTTGAGAAACTGTTTCCCAACTCGTTTGCCCCTTCTGTTCAATCTGAGTACCATGCGAATGGGATCGGGAACGGTTTAACAAACCGTTCCACAACCCGTTCGGATGTTCTGACCTGTGCGAAGAGTGAAACGGTTTGGGGAACGGTCCAAACCGTTCCTCAACCCGTTTGAACTTCCTGAAACCAATTCCTCATGCAGAACGGTGTGGGAAACGGTTTACCAACCCGTTTCCCAACTCGTTTGGAGTCCTCTACACCCCAACCTACAGCACTCTTGCACTAAATCCTTCTACCTTCCATTTCACAATACCATGTCAATCATTTCATGCAATCATCATCCAATCTCACAGTACATACGAGTACATATGGATAAACACACACTTCTCATTAATATCAAATCATTGATTATAATTCACCACAAGACATAGTCATATTAGGTTTAAGCATTTATCTCTTATCCAAGGCATATCCATTCATAACTCATACGATTACCATTAAATCTCGCGAGTTCATATATCACACATGTGTTTTTGTCATACGCATACAAGATTCCATATAGTTCATCCACACTATGCACATCTCATAACTGAACACTTACGTATTCCAAATCCATACCATTCAAATATATGTATGCAAAATGAATGTTCGTGAAATGCTAATGCATTGTCCACACACACATGTATACCCCGGGGTGTCACTTCATCGGGTCAAGCCCGGCATCACATCATCGAGCTCTCGCTCGGAATCATGTCACATTTGGGCTATTCCCTCACATTTCACAACTAGGCTAATCCCCCATTTTATCTTTCACTGGGCTAATCCCCCATTTTATCATCACTGGGATAATTCCCCCATTCATCGGGGCTTGAACACGGCATCGAGCGTTCGCTCGGCATTAAATCATCGGGACT
>CANYCX010188844.1:0-10686 GCA_948193385.1 Breynia disticha f. nivosa | reverse complement strand
ACATCCACTACAGCCTCCACCTTCTTAGATATTTTATTTTCTTTTGTTTTTATTTTATGTATGAATGTTATATTATATTTTTGATTTTACATATATTTTATTTTATCGTTCTATTTTTTTATAATATTTTTCAATTTCTCATTTTAAATATTAATTCCATATTTAATTTTAATTTTATAATTAATTTTAAATTGAAAATTAATTTTCAATAAAAAATAATATAAATATATTATAAAAAAATATATATTTTTAGCGACCACGTGGTCGCTGGTTATTTAGCGACCACGTGGTCGCTAAAGAAAATCAGCGACCACGTGGACGTAATACGCTTAGTGTATAATCATTATTATATCTACTTTTTTGAAATTTATTTATTTTATTTGTCTACTCATTTCTAGTGTATAATCATTTTTTATCCATGCAACTAATAATTTAATATCACATATGGATTTTTTATTACAGTTTAAAGAAAAATTAAGTCATCGTAAGATAATTCTTAAGTATCACCTAATTGTTAAAAAATTGACATATTTAATTATTAAATTACTATTAAAATAAATAATAATAAGTTTTTAGCTAAAAAAACAATAATAATTTTTTATTTACAATCTTAAATTAAGTATGTAGTTAAAATATTATCAATGGTAACATTTGATTTATAAGATAATAAAAGAATTTACTACTACTGTTGATTTGTAGTTGTTTCTACTCCTACAATTGTTACAATAATTACTACTGTTATTACTACTATTACTACAATTGTTGCTACTGTTCATACTAATATTACAACTATTAGAAAGAGTAAAAACCTCAAAATAAATATTTCTTAAAAGAATGTATCTTTATTTTTATCAAAATATAGAATAAATATTAGTACAAGTATTTAAAAGAAATTTTGAAAAAATAATTTTAAAAAATATTAAACTGAGCGCAAGATACGTACACTATAAAATTAATATACTTTATAAATTCATAATAATATCAATGGTATCATATAAAATGGTACAAGATTGTTTAGATGAGTATAAAATAGTTGAATATGCTTTATTAAAGTTCAAAAATTGATTGAAAAAAGGTTCAAAATATTTAAAATGGTTCAAAACTGATTAAAACACTTTACTCAAGATCTTGTAATATTTCACCACTGCTTTCTTCAATTTTCAATATCGATATCCAACTATTTATATCAACTCATTCTTTTTTACTTTCTTCATGTATCTTTGAAGAAACAATTTTGATTTGCGAACAAAAAGAGAAATAAAATAAAAAAGATGAGAGAAAAGAGAGAATAATAATAAACACTGTATACACAAGAAAAAAATGATAACAATGCATTTGATAAAAAATGAAAGAAGAACAAAAGAAAGATCTATTGAAAGAGGAAGAAGAGAGAAGAGAGACAAAAATAAAATAAAATCTGTTGGGTAAAAAAAATAAAAAGAGCAATTACGTGAAAGAGAGAAATAGAGAAAAAAGAGAGGAGAAGAAGGAATGGTTTGTTGAATGAAAGAAGGGAAGATGAATAACGTTCAATAAGAGGATATGAGCAAAATAATAAAGGAAGAATTAAAATGATGAACTATTTAACTTATGTGTTTATAAAAAAGAAAAAATGAATGAGATGCATTATCACAAAAAAGAAAATTAAATGGTGTAACCAACGTAATTAGCACAAAAAAAAAACTAATACGTTCACTACAATCTCAAATTTCTTTAATTTCACGAAATGTTAGTTAATGAAATATATTCTCCATATATCATATTTTTAAAATTTATATTTATAATAATAGCTATAAAGTAATACTTTATTTGTTCCTAAATAAATATTATTTTAGATCAAAATTTTTGTTTCAAAATAAGTGTTTTTGGAAATTTAGCACATTTTCTCCAAAATACCCCTTCAAATTTTGTTGCATTCTCAAAAAAAAAAAAAGAAAACTCGTTCCTCCAAAACCAAAACTATAGAAATTTCTTCAATATTAAATATTTTAGAACATTAAAACAACAAATGCTTTGGACTATTGCATTTTCAAATATGAAAAAAAATAATCTTTTTCAATAATTAAAAACATTTCTTAATTTATATGTCTATTGTTAAAACAATACTTATTTAAGAACAAAGAGAATACAAATTTATATCCAAATCTAATCTCCACATACACTTTTTTTAAATTGAAAGCAGATCCTCTTACCACTACACTTTCATACAAATACATGATTTTAAATTGAAAGCACATCCTCTTCTTAACACTACACTTTCATCCTCCACTTTCCTAAACCCTAACCTTAAAAATGCACCTACACTTTCTTCTATGACGCCTCCACCTGCTCCAATCACGACCACATCTCCATTCTCTGCCGTAATAAACTTCAAAAAATCACCTCGCCTCTCATTAGGCCCCAAACAATGACGCTTTAGTCGACCCTATTTCTTATCCGAACCCAAGAAAATCTTGGTAAAGTTTGTTCTTCAAGTATCTCCTCTTGCACATGTTCTCCAACTCATGTCATATGCCAGCTACAATATTACCACCAGATATCTTTTCGATTACTTAATCTGTCTGACTCAATAGAATCGTACAATGTACTATTTATTCTATAATGATTTTTTATGCTATCATCAATTTTATTAGTAACTTCTCTTTACCTTCTGTTGTCATCCGTTATCGATTTATGCGTAGAAGTAATGCATAAAAAAACACATAAGAATTACGTGGTTCAATCAATGTGACCTTCATTGCAGGCAGGAAAATAAGTTATTTTATTATCGGACAACAAAAGGCGAAAGCTAAAAATTTATAAGAGACAGTAAAAGTCATTATATATAGGTTTACACCAAGTCATCAATAGAAAATCCTTGAATTACCCTAATTTATATTGTGTGGTGTTGTTACATATTCTGGTAAAATAAGACATGGTCTGGCTTGCATCCATTTAATACATCGCAACTTTAAAATAACAACGAGTCATTGTTACGTCTGTGTCGCTACTCGTGTAACATTATCCGGTTGATTACACACCTATGTAATCCACCATAATACTGTCAACACTCTGAATTGACCTAAAATATCTCCAATCTCAATCGTGTATTATACTAAACTTATACACACTCTGATTCAAAACTCTTTAAGAAATTAAATGAATTTAACAATAAGTTAAAAAATTTTTAAAGAGGATTTAATTATATTATTTTAAAACATAGCAATTTTATTCATATTATGCACACCATTTTCAACTAGCTAGTACCGTAACAATGACAAATTGAGCTAAAATGGACACCTAAGCCAAAATAAACCTACACCTGGCCCCTTCTTCCTCGTGGATATCATACTTTTTTTTTTGTTTTATCCGCACAAACCATGCAAATTGATCAAACCCTTCTTTTTTTTTTGTTTCACTTTTCATCTTCCAGTTCTTTCATTTTCCATCACCAACCCACATTTCTCGTCAATCTTCCAAATTAATGATTACTTCTTGAACGTCTTAACCACACATAATTCAAAACAGGAAAGTCAGAGAAAAAGATTGATAGAAATAAAAGAGTTTAATCTACTTCTTTAGATTTAACCTACCATTTTGTCTATCTATACATATCTGTAGAAAATAAACAAAACGAACATAAAGTGGCACATAGATGTGACAAATTAAGAGCAAGGAGATTTCCCTTAGTTAAAATGACATTAAGAAAAAAGTTGGAGCAGGTAGAGTTTGCATCATTCCTGGCGTGGACGATTCGACCAGAGAGAGCTAAGAGCTCGGAGACGATGGAAGTACTCGGCGATAGCAAGAAAACACCTCGCTGCTTGTCGTGTTGTCAGTATTTGGTGCAGCCGGTGAATAGTCTGCTGTCTTAAATTGTCTGCCTGCAAATTGTTAATATCACACTTGCTTATCAATATTATGCATTTGACTTCACAAGAACAAGACTTGATGACCTAAAATATTCAACACAGACAAGTTATCCACTCGCGACTTTAAGAAAGTCGAGCCTATTCATTGTCAACAAGTTACAAAGAAAAGGAACTCCTGGACAGTGAAATGTGGGGAGGTTGGCTTAGGGTTTACTGTACTGTGGTTAGTAAAGTATATAGAAATTTGACTTGAGAGTCATTTTTAGAAAGTTTGATATTGAAGTTGAACCTCGTAATGCATTAATTTCAACAAATGCTTCCTTAATTTTATTCGACGAAGAAGTATTCAAATTATTCCACAACTGGTTCCAAGTTTCTGCTAGGGTAATATTATATATAGTATTATGTTGAAATTGTTATAAAGTCATGAATTTAAACATGAAATAAAAATGGTCAACTTACTACTATTTTATAAGGTGAATAAATGACTAAGTGATGATTATAGTGGCATTTGATTAAGAAGGTAGCTTAAATAGAGATATGTTAGTTGTCTTTATTGATGACTATAAGCTCTCAATTCCTCATTATTCAATGGTAAGATCTTAACTTTCTAAATTTTATCCTCATTTTCCAAATTATTGTCCCACATTCTCCTCTTCAAACATCAAACAATGTACTGACTTCTCATTTAATTAGCATTCCAAGGATTATTTAAAATTTAAAAGAAAATTTTTAATTGACTAACCGGTGATAATAAATAAACAAGGAAAACGACATTTATTAAATCTATATATTATATTAAAACATAAAAGAGTAATTATAATTGTGATATTTAACAAGTCATGTGACCAGCACTGCGACACATAAAACATAAATAAAATAAAAAATACCCAATAAAATAAAAAAAATTAGTAATGTGAACAAGTATAATTAATAATTATTTTCTCAATTTATATTTACAATTATAAAAAATAATATTTAATTCACACAATATTATTTATATAAATTTTTTAGTCAAATTTAGAAATAAAAATATTAATATAAATTATTATTTCTATCATAAGAATATTAAAATAATTTTCATAAGAAATAATAATAAAAGAATTTATTTTTTATAAACACTTATATTTTGAATAAAATAATTTAGATTATTAAAACTATTGAGTATCATAATATATGACATCTCGTCATATCACGGACTGAATTACTAGTTAAAATCCTGGTTAATATTAAGAGATCGACAAACAAATAAAGATTTATTTAAAGACTAATATACAAGTTTGGCTGTTTGGGTTAGGTGTAAATAAATTTAAGTCATAAATAAATTGACCTGTTTGTTATTCATTAAAAAATTTATTAATAATTTAAAGACTAAAATATTTAAAATTATCATATAACTTAATATAAAATAAATATATAAAAATTTATTTTGAAGGGATAAATTCAATTTATTTAGTATCAACTATTAATAATATAAAATTCATAATTTTTATTTCTTAATTTTATATATATATTCAAAATATGTATAATAGTGTTTATTTTTATCTGAATTGAAATAAAAAAACAAAAGAAATTGTTCCTAAAAAATACATAATGAAATTTCTTAAAATTTTAATCATTATGAAAAATTTAGCATAATAACTCGATCTGATCTAATATAAATTTAAATGAGTTGAGTTTGGATAAAGTGTAAATTAATTTAAATCATAAATAAATTGATCTGTTAATAAAGTATTAAAATTTAACAGATGGTCTATAAGCAGGACAACGTTGGTGTTGGGTTAAGGGAGAATGGAAAATGTTGCATCCGAGTCAAACGGTTACGATAATGATGTCAACAAACACATGATGGGTTTCAATTCATCACATCTCTCTAGACTGAGTTGGGTCCACCTGTCTCTTTCTGGATGCCACGTTTGCATATTCCCTAATTTTGATTCATCCAACTTCTTCCTCTCAACTCATCATCTCTCCAGTTCCAACACTAGAGATTACAAATTGAAAGAAAACCTAGACACACTAGGCAACCTACTACTTTCTGGGCCCACATTTAGCTTAATTAATGCGTTCCTTTTAATTTCTTCTTTACCCACCGTACCAGTTTGTGAGTTTATATAAACCCTAACAATTATGTACTCTAGTTGTGCCGGTTAAAGGAATCAAATGATGCAACGAACGTATAACATAAAGCGTATGTACCTGTCTGACGAAACCTTCCAGAGTGGAGAGCTTGTTCATGGCTACAGCCATCTGGCCCATGTAGTTTGCCATGTTTGGAGGGCAACTCAGAGAATCAGAAGCAATGGTGTCTGATAACGATTGATGCAGAGCTTCCAGTCCTTGTGACAGAGCTTCTTCCGCCTCCTGTGTCGTTTGTTGCAATCCACATATAACCAATATTTGTTGCTCCGACGGCTGTATTTGATTCACTATAACCTGCAACCGCCAAACGAAACCAAACCAACCATTATAATCACGTACAATGTTTAATTATTAACTTACAAGGGACAAAAAGAATGAAGAGACGAACATGGGAACAAGAGACGAGAATAATTAGGATCTTGAAAAAGCGTGTAATTCTCTACTTTGTGTGATCATATTCAATCTAAAGTTGCAGTAGGATGACATGAACTTTTCCAAGTTGATACCTAACTCCACCCATTCTTAGAAAATCTTCACTACGTGCCTTTTGTCATTTCTTAAAACCCATCTCCTTATTTAAAATATTGTAAAATAAAAGGATTGAATAAATATGTAATGTTCGTACGCAGAGAAATAGAATGGATATATGGGAGTAGGGTTTTGATTGGTTACCTTGATGAGCTCAGAAGGACGGAAACCTCCCATCCACATGAAGCAACGTTCGGCCGGAGTTTTCCACATGCCGGAAACAAGGTGAAAGACGTCAGTTTTAGCTACTAAACCTTTAAGGTTCATGAATTCATCCCAGTGAGCCAAACAATTGTCCACAAACAGCCTCAACTCGTTTTCTGCTAGATGTTCTTGCACCGCGGCACGGAGCTCCATCGTAAGACGGTGGTGCTCCTCCAGCCATCTTGCGTACTCTATGTCAAACATTGCAGCTTCTGTAAATTAAACCAAAAAAACTTAAAAAGACGAAAATTATTTCAATATACTTCTAAATTATCGAGAAGAAAAATCTCTTAATTACGTACCTGAGCTAATATTGTTAATGGGAAGTCCTTGTTCGCTTCCTAGGACACCGCCTCCGCCAAAGAACATTCCCTAGAAAGGAAGTAAACACATTGAATTTTTAACGTACTTGAAGATATTTTACAGAAGATATTGAAGAAATTGAAGTGCATTAATAAATATTTTAACATACTTGAGCTCTGGCTCTTTGAAGCTCTTGCTCGAGTTGGGTAAGTCTAATTCTGCTCGACTCTAGTTGTTGGACATAAGCCTGTAATTAATTTTCAAAATAAGTTGTAACCCATGATTTCATGTTTTCGAAAAGATCTCTTGAAGAAACATAGAGTTATATGAATGCTAAGTTATAACTATGGACCGACCTTTTTACGCAGTCGACTTTTCTTCGCTGCCTCTCTATTCTGAGCCAGTCTTCTCAATGTCTGCATTTAGAAACGATGCATTTCACATAAATTTCCATTAAAACTATTAATAATGTGACTATAAATTACTAAATAAGAGTTGAACCAGAAGGGTTTACAGTCACCTTAGGGTCTGGTGTCTTGGGACCTTCCTGCTCCGAACATGTTGTTGTTGGCCCTTTACGATTCCCTTCCCGCTGACATTAACAAACATAATTAAATTTTTAAAGACAGATTGATTTGTTAAGAGAATCTCAGTTTTAATTTTTTAAATGTGGACTTTCGTTTATCTTGATTAATTAATGTAAAATATAAGTTAAAAATATAATCTATCTACCTTGATAGCTTTGGCAGGTTCAGATCCAGTGGATGCAGCAGCTTGATGATCATTGCGTGTGTTGGCTAACTCCATGGACGGCCCGGATGGTCTCTTTGAACTACTACTTGTTTGTGAAGAAACTAATCCGGTAGTAGTACTAGCAGTATTAGTCTACCAAATCCAAAACAAACCCAAAAATTAATCATGAATATAACTAAACAAAACCACTTAATTAATTCTAAGTTTTAACCAAACCAACAAGAAAACCATTAAAGTTGTATACTAACGGTTTGATTAGATGGCTTAGGGTCGTCAACGTGCATAGGTTGAGAAGGAAAAATGTTCAAAGTCGGAGGTCTCATGCCTGCACCACTCTCTGCAAAAAAACATACACGAAAATGGTAATAATTTCTGCAACAAGAAAGAACCAGTTATTCTGTCTTTATAGGAAAATTATGGAGAGACAAAGAAAGAAGAAGTTAACCCATGAAAGCAAAGAGAGGTATGAGTAAGTATGGGAATTGGTCATAAAAGAAAAAAGTGAAACAAACCCATACCCTATACGTACAATCTTTTTTAGTACATGAAGAAGAAAAAACTTGGGCGAGGATTTCATGATCATAGTGGATAGAGTAGGTTTGTTACATGTCATGGTCCAGACATAAAAAGTAAAACTGAAAGACATGAAAAGAAATTAAGAACTGTGTTATATTTTTGGGGTGTGGGGGAATAAGTACTGTGTTTTGTTGCAGATGGTGTAAGGAGGATCTGGTCAAAGAAAGTACAGAAAAGTGAAGATTTTATCTGTGTTTGGGTTGTACTGTCTGCGATCATGTTTTCCATGTGAACTCCCCCAAAGTCCAGAAACACACAAGATAAAATCATAGTACAGAAGTGAAATTATTGTTGGAACAACAATGATTCATATAGACTATTGAATTAAATAATATGTGCTCACGTCTTATTTGGTGGTCTTGATTCATGGTTGAAGGATTATCTTGTCCATCAAGATACAAAAAAAGAGCTTGATCTAATTCTCCTAGGTCGTATGATCCTGCATCTTTGCTTCTGTAGACACCGAACCAGAAAAAAGTTAACACATAATGAAAGAATTAAGTAAACAATAAATGAATCATTAGACATGAAAAAGACAAGAAAATAGAGTGATCAGTATCATTACATGAAGGTGTTAGGTGGAGGAATATTAGAAGATGGTTGCATATTCATTGAAGACCCAAAAGAGAACTGGTTTTGACCAAGATGATGATGTTGGTTATGATCTTGAAGCTGTTGTTGTTGAAGTTGCTGATCCAGTTGAAGCTGGAGGGATGAGTGGTTGAGAAGGGTATTAGCAGCCATATAAAGATGATGAAGGCTTCCTGTAATATTAGGAGGAGCGAGGAGTTTTGAGTTTAATAAGCCGTGTTGAAGAAGAGTAGGGGCAGTGGGAAACCCCATTAATTGCATAACAAAAAGCTTTTTGATCTTGTTTCTCTTCTCAGCCTCATCTTGTTGAAGATACAGACGAAAAAGGAAGAAAGAGAGGAAGAAATGAAGGGAACAATTATAAAAGAAACAAAAACACAAACCTCTCTTTCTTTCTTTCTTATTTTCTCTCTGTAAATAAGACCGACTTTGTGTGTAGAGCTAAAATATATTGAGATAAAGCGGTTGAAGTTGAATTCTTTGTGTTTTGTAGAGAAGAAAAAATAGCAGAGAAAGCTGGTTATGGGGGAGTTGGTTGCTTGCTTGCTTGAAATAAAGACTAGTGTGAGTTTCTAGGATTTTTTGTGGGGAGGAGGAAATGACGATGATCTCCTCGTGAGGGATGTGTGTGTCACTGTTTGACATTTTCATGCAAAGTTACACGTAGATGGATGAGGAGTCGGCTGCCTCTCTTTTCCCCAAGTTGGATCGACTGTGCTTTCAAGTTTAAAGTTTAGTTTAGCAACCAACGAACTCTTGGTTCAGTGGTAATGAGGGCTGAACTTGGTAGGGCGGACCACGGTTCGATCCCCGCAACGTCGATTGGAAGGGAAATGAACCTTAACCCCCAACTCTTTCCCGAACCGGATTAGTCTCGGCCCAGTGAATAGAGGATACCGGGGCTTGACAAAAAAAAAAAAGTTTAGTTTAGCAGAATCACCCGCATGAATTGTATTTTTCGCTTTGAATTTAAATTAGTTCTCACAAAAAATAATAATACGTTATAGTTAAAAAAAAATAAAATTTTAGCTTTGATTTTAAATTTTTACTATAGTTATCACTCATTAATATGTTTCTTTATTTAATGCCTGCATTAGAAAAACACGTTTTTATTTATCGAAACAAGAAAACACGTTTTTCTTTATCTAGTAATATGCATTTCCTTTAGTGTAATTTTGCTCTTTGCAATAATGAAATCTTCATTTTTTTTTAAAAAAAAAGCTACTTCGTATCACAGAACGAAAATTAATTTTTGCAATGGGAAATATACTTGCCTTCACACTTTCAGAGACAAAATATAGTAATGAGGCAAATTATTCTTTAATTACCTCAGTTATAAAGGCCTTGTTCAAAATATCTTAATTATCAAAACAAATTAATTTAGACTGGGACAGTATACTTATGTCAACCCATATTATTAATAAACTACCCTCTTGTTTCTTTAACTAGAAAACTCTCTATGAAATATTTGAGAGTTTTTGGGTGCTTGGCATATTTCACCATTACCAAACCACATGTCGATAAATTTGATATTAAAACACTTAAAACCGTCTTTTCTGCCTATGAGATTGGTGAAAATACTTTAACTTTTATGATTTGGAACATCACAAAGTCTTTCCATCCAGGGATGTATGGTTTCATGAACATGTTTTTCTTTATCACACTTCAATTTCATCAAAATTTTCTTTATTTATGCCCTTATTTGCTGGTGAAAACAATATGAATTCTTCTTGTGATG
>CANYCX010188202.1:0-13602 GCA_948193385.1 Breynia disticha f. nivosa | reverse complement strand
CTTTCCATTCATTAAGTAGGGCCGACTCACCGTCATAGACCCATGTTAAGTCCAAACCTACAATTAACGTGCTAATCATGACACTAATCGACCCACACTCTTACATGGCGGCATAGATAGCATCGATCTTAGCCCCGCCTCACAAAGAAAATCTAACATGCTCAACTTTGGCATTACCCATGCTTCGATGTTCGATGCCTTGACGGGTTGTTAATTTAGGAAGGCAATTTGCTTGACTTACTATTTTTGGGATTAAGTTGTTTGATTCGAAGGCATAGCATGGAAAACACAAATTCGACAATTGATAATAGTTTGCAATCATCAACATGTATAACAAGCATGAAAAGAATAAGTGCAGAAAGTAAACGTGCAATCATGGGCCAATAAACCTAAAACTGGCCCTATACTATTCCGTAGTACAGTCTTCAGACTTCATGTCCATCTCCAATGGGCTCTTCATCCTTCCTTCTTGGGCCTCCACGTCTGGACTTTTTCCTTCTGGTTTGGGCCTCCTTTTCTATACTAAGTCTATACTAAACCTAGACTAAGAAAAAAGGCTCAGCAGAACTTTATAAACCCAAATAAATAAATAGGCTCAAAAGGTCTTTACAACCCAAAAAATATAGGCCCATGAATGCACCATGCAAATCATTCATCATACAATTCCTAACACCCATCTGGGCCCAAGGCTCAGATACTCAAACAAGATAAAATGCAACCCTAAAACATGGAAAATCCATTTTTAGTTTTTAAGCCCAAGCCTTTAAAAGAAATTGTGCCTTTGGACTCCTTGAGTTAACCCAGTGATGGGCTTGGGCCAAGCCCAAAATCATTCATGGAATGAATGTACTCAAGTCCACAAGACAACACCAATTTATTTTGTGCCAAAAATAACAATGATTTAGTTTCTCTTTTACATTTTACACAAATAACAAAATAAGTGTAAAACTATATGAATGCATTTAATTTTCACGAAAAATCAAATACATAATCTGAAATTTTAATCACAAAATTTCTATTGCCAAATTTCAATTTAGTCCCTAAATTTTCACAAAATCCATTTTAGGCCATTTTAGATCCCTAAAAATTAAACTAGTCCTACTAGTTCATTAATTCTTTCTAAAAACACCTAGTTTAGGATTTTTCATATTTTAGGTCAAAAATTAAAATATGATGTTGGACTCAAAATTTATTTCCATTTATTCCAAATATTTAATCAAATCATGGATAGTTATATAATAAACTTGAAAGAGTTAACAATTTATTAAAATCTAAAAGATATACAAATGAAAATCACAATACAAAAGTCAAACTAGGTCACTCAATTGAGAACTCTTTTACAAAACTATTCACTTTTAACAGATACATGGTCGAATCCTCCTCGTGAAATCCTGCTAGACCAGCACAACATTTAAACAATATATAGGGGAGAGTATATAAAACTACTCAGTAAGTGATAATCATATTATTGTTAAAATGAAGTGCAGGGAAAACTCCATTCAGCACTGGGTGTGCTCGACAAACACAAGGGCATGCTCATCTCTGATTTCTCGGTAAGCACGAGTGTGCCTCAATTAGGCATGGGGTCGTGCTCTTCTTATATTTCTTATAGCATGAATACATGCTAGTCAACACGAGGTCGTGTTGACATTCGAAAATGCATATTTCATTTTGTTTGTATAGGATTAGCACACAACGCTATATCCTTTTAGTTTCACATTCATTCTAAGTATATCCTAAGCCAATTCACACAAAATAAGCACACTTATTTTAGCTCACAGCATATGAAACCCCAGATATGGTATGTAAAGCACAAAGCATCTAGCATAAAGCCATCTACATACCAATTCCATCTCATGCACACAGCGATTGGTTCGCACAGAACATCAATATAGCACATAGTAATATCAAGATCACACAAATCAATATCCACACAGGATAGCACAAAACAATCATGAACCACACAGGTTCTATATCACACAGGATGTCCCTAGGTTTTTGTCCACCATGGCATTGTAATCATATGAATGCAAACGTACGCAATGCGAATGCAAACGTACGCAATGCCAATGCAAATCCACACAGGATTTTCCTGGGGTTTTTTCCACCATAGCACATAGTAGTAGGGTCCTCTATCGCACATAGCAGAGGAGTGGCACACAACCTGAGCATATAGCTCATAAATACAGACAACACACAACATGTCCAGGAAAGCACACAGCAAGTCCTTTATCCACCTAGGAATCGTGTCACACAGATGAGATGCAACACATATGAATGTATATTCAACATTCATATGAATAGCACACAACACTGCTCACGCAGAGCATATAACATAAACACATAAGATCAAATATCTCATAGATATATGCATCTCATGTCATGCTTCCATTATATCGTTCATAGCACACAACAATTGAACAAAGAAAGCACGTAAACACATCACATAGAGTAAAGATCAAACAAATCAAGCAATGATCACACAGATCACAAAGCACAAAGCAACATCACATAGTGTTCTAGATAGGCACATAACATAATGAACATTATGGCTCATAATCCACAAAGAATAACATAGCACAACATAAGATCATATAGATCTAACATTTAGTAGATAAGATGTGATCCTAAGATCATTCTTTCTTACTACTCAAGCATAAAGCTTTTATAAGAATCTTATAATCCATTATATAGCTAACACATCCTTTAGACATGTTTTTGCTACTAATTTTATCCATTTACTTTCCAAAGAAGCATGAAGTTAATCATACTAATGTAAATGTAAGCATATAAATACGTATACTACTGATAGAGCGCATAATTGGTTTTACCCATCTTTCTTTTCGTTACCAATCAGTTGCATCTTAACACATATTAAATCATGCTCACATACAATCATGCCATCCTTTTACATATTTACACCAGGTTCCCTAAGTTCATACTTGTCAATAAGTATACACATACAATTAGTAAGAGTAGAACTCTTACTTTGACTTCGTTAAAATCAACAGAAAGTCCAGCTTTGTCCAAGCTCAAGAAATGAATTTCCTATTACATATTTCCCATATAAATCAAAGCACACTCCAGTAAATCAAAACCTTTTATTTCACTTGCTAAGTCCACAAATTCCAATTTACTCTTTGCAATCTCTGTTAACTCTTTCACACCTATTCTTACTTAATTCAGTAATTCATCCAACATACTTCTTTCTAAAACATAAAAACTGAAACCCTTTGATACCAACATACTGCCACAATATCATATATAAAGAACAAGGATTACCTTAGCCCCAATTATTTCTTTCTATGGAAATCCATCAATTTTAGCTAAGACTCAATCTGCAAGCATTCTCTAGGGTTTCTCTGCTCATCTTATCGAGGTTTTCTGCATTTCCCGTAATAAATGAAATTTTTAAAACCAGCACCACATTTCTTTATAGCTGGCACGACCATTGACATAAGTCGTGCCATCAGGTTGTGCCTCATCCATGGCACCCTTCAAGTGGCCTAATCATAGATCGTGCTACTTTCCTCGTGCCAATCACTCTAAGGCACGGTTCGTGCTTACTCTTTCTTGCCTTCATTTCTGATCGTGCCAGGTTATTTCCATTTCCATTTTATGTTTCATATTATTTTATATTACTAAATTCAGGATGTTACATGTGAACAGTACAAACAAACCCTAATTTTCACTTGTATCAAGTATTTCATCCCCTCCTAATCTCATATAATTAATTTTAGGCATATTTGATTTGAACTATGCTAAAATAGTCTTAAAACATCAAATTACGTACCTAGTTTTTCATTTTATGAATTAGAACTAATACCTACACATGACCAGCCATGTATGGGATTAAATTAACACAAAACCTAATGTATTAAGTTAATTTTAAACCCTAACTTACTGTCTTAACAAAACAGCCCACGATTTCATCAAACTAGCTACCGGTTTCATCAATTTATGCATTAATTGATTAAGGTGACCACTCTAATACCACTTTTGGGATTTTTGAAATGTTCTAACACTAATGACAGTGGAAATACAATAAAGAACACATCAATGCAGCCAAGATCATCACCAAAATTCAAGAAACGCTTAGATTCATCGTTCGTTGATAACTAGATGACATAAAAACATAAACTTTGAAAGAAAGAACACACTTTGATTGTTCCCCTTCCATGTCGTGGGGTTCTTTGCCAAGAATAGGAACTACCACCTCAGAATACTCCAAGACGACTTTTGTGACACCGTAAAAGAATTCCACACATGATTCTTCTACAAAACTAACACACGGATTAGGTGGAAATGTGTACTAGCACAAGAGTAAAATCGAATCACTTTTGTTTGTCAAATTAGGATGAGTTTCTTGCAAAACTAAAAGCACCACGTTGATTAAATACTACGGACAACCTCTTAATCTCACATCACTCTTGAGAAAAACCTAAAATCTCTTTGATCTTTAGTGGAAAAATCACGGCTTTGGTTGGTGTTTTGAAGGGGGCAGCTCACTTTTATGTATAAAACTAGGGTTTTAGGTTCATTTATAAAGAAGAGTTGTAGTCTATTAAACCTCTTAACAATCCTAATGCCATTAGGACTTTGTTAAGTGTTTAATAAAATTAAAATTCATTTAAAAAGAAGCCCCCATCGTCGTGACTCTATGTGGATAATTAACAAGAATTTTTCTTCTAATTATCATGCATTAATATTGTTTTAACTTAAGACAAGCCTCCTAAATTTTCTCCTATTTATCTTCTTACATATTTTCAATTAAAACATCATATTTTATAAATAATCTTTGCCTTAAAAATCATGTAAGAAATGATAAATAATATTTCTCATCCATATTGGGTCCAATTACCAAAATTGGCCCAAATGCCCTAAAACGTCCCTACTTTTATTACCTATTTAATCATATAATTAAACTTTTTTATGTTTTTCTCTGATACCAAAATAAAATGTCCCTACTTTTTATCTACTTAATCATGTTATAACTCATATATTTTAACTTGTAATGCAGAAGCATTTTACAAATGTATGACTATAGAGAGAGGACGTGCTGAGGAGCGGCAACTGAACCACTTGCTGGACTATCGTTTGTACCTATTCCTGAAACACAAATTCTAGTTGCACGAGTTGCGGGCTCTATGAGTAATCAAATATAATTACTTGTCATCTTTTATCTTATTCATTATCTGGATTTCTATGAATCTATATGTGAGGACACGTATATTTTAACATCTGTGTGATTCCTCTATACGCAGTGTTCATCTCATCCATTCTGTATTCTTTATACTTATTATCATATGAACCATATGAACGTGTGAACCTATGAACTGTGCTCTGCTATACTGATTAAAATCTAAACATGTGAACTGTAAACTCTGTTGTGCTATACTGAACTGTGACTATACTTTTGTCTCCATTATACTTCTGTCTCTATTATTCTTTCATCTCTAATCACCACCATCACCTACCACCACCTCTAACTGTGTCACCACCACTATCATGTATCTGTGTCTGTGTACTCATGTGTTTTCAAATGACTGTGTTTGCATATGCATATGACTATGATTCATGTGACTATGTTGTCATATGCATGTGTTATCATGTGCATGTGATTATTACATATGTTCTCTTATCAATTGTATATATTCATTCATGTAATTGTGATCAAGGGATCATGTAACAGTGTGATTCATCATATGAGTATGAAATCATATGCCTATATTCATTCACGTATTCTTTTATCTATTAATATTATTTATGAAAATACGATCATTTGTAAATTATCTGTATATTTTCATTTGCTTATGTTTTCATCTGCGTAACTGTACTTTCTTAGGATTTCATCCTAGGGTTTCATCTATCAAACATGGCAATCAAACTTATAAAACATATATAACGATCAAACATAATAATCAAACCTATAACATATAAATCATCTACCAACAATATCCACACGCTAACAGGTCTAAGCATTCATATAACTTAATTTAATAATGAGTCTGGATTACTCAACTGTAGATCCGTCTAAAATCCTCCATAATAGCAAGATTGTTCCAATCATCGGTCTCTCATGTTAAATCTCTCTTTCTCTCACTTTCTTACTATTTCTCTCTCTCGCTATATCTCTCTCTCTTCCAAACCCTAACTCTCTTTCTCGGCTCCCTTGCTCTCTTTCCTTTCCTGCTTGCCTTTTCCTTCCTTCAACTGCTTCCTTTTCCCTTTTTATAGACGAGTAAATGAAGCCTCGTCATCTTTTTATGCTTCCAAATCAATCCAGCACCTACTTAAATCAACTACACGTGGTCATAAGAGAATACGTGTGGTCATCATCAAATACATGCACTCGGCCTCACCACGTGTTTATTTGCACCTAAACTACACGTTCTCAACCTTAAGTACGCGTGGTTGTTGCCACTGCGTGCACTTGAAGCCTATAACGTGTTCTTTGCTGTATTTTTGGCTTAGTTTTTCCTTCCATACATACTTATGTCAACCCTTAATCAACCTTCAATCAAATCCTCTTTTTTCACATTAATGTTTAATTTAATCAATCATTTTACTTATTTACTAATCATTGAGCTTAAGGATGAGGATGTTACATGCCCAATTCGGCCCAATAGCCAGATTTTCGACCTAAGGTGAAAAATCAAAAATACCCTTTTTGGTTTTTCGTCATCCATATGCGATCTTTAGAACTATTTAACAAAGGTAATTAGTTTAATAACATATAAATCATATGTGGTCTCTAGTAAGACACCATGCTCACCTTAAATTAAATAGCCGACGAGCGGTGTCAACAACCCTACTACAATTCAAATACATCCCTTGACCTCTAATATCTTGATCTCTATGACAAAATTGATAAGTTTGAATAAATGACCTAATCATTTCATTCAGGTGCAGCCGCACTCTTCCCAATCTTATCTATCAAACGTCTTGTGATATCTACTCTCATTTTCATGAGAGGGTCAATCCCTTCACTTCACTCACGTTTTTACTTATGATTCTTAGCATACACAATCATACACATACTTGTCATGTAACGTCATGGAAATTTAAGGAATTAAAATATATGAAAAATAGCTTAAATCAGGATCGAATTAGATCGATCTAGATAAAAATTGGGAAAACAACAGACGACACGAGCATGAGCACACCCTTGTGCTTTTGAGGGATGATCAGCACGACATTGTGCTCATTCTGAAAATTAGCACGCCCTCATGTTGAATTTATTATAGAACGAGCTCGTGCATGACAAAACAGAAACTCGTGTCAAGAAAGCACGACACGACCTGTAAGCATGACCTGTGCTTGAGGTCATGCGTACTTGGTTTAATTGAACAGGACAACAACTGATCAATTCACTTTACCAAATAGAACAAATAGAGAAACAAGCACACAGGTGAAGTGGAGAAACCCCAAATTCATCCAGCAACTTTGTTCAGTAAGAAACTAATCAAATTTTTTCAAGAATCAAGCAAGAAAGTCATCTAAGGTAAGCTTTTTGCTTGAATGTGACTATATGAGAGAGTTTGAATCTATTGAGATATACGTTCTGATGATTAAGATTTTATTTAGTTGTTGGCAACATAAGAGTTGGTGAATTAAGAATTTTTAATGGATTTAGGAGGCTTTAAAACTTTGGAAGTATGATAGGAACAAGCTTAAAAGATTGAATTCATGAGAAATGATTTTTTAAATTAGAATTGAACATATAAGGGGCTATGTTTGGTGATCGTGGGTATGAAACCAGTAGAAGAAAGAAGTACTAACAGTCCCTATATGATTATTTTTGTCTAAGAGGATCTAGACGAGGAATCGAATCAAAGTTAGCGCCAGATGCCGACTTTGCACAAAAATCAAGGTAAGTGGTTTCTGCTTACGTGTAAGAGATCCTTTCACTTACGGTCCTCCATTGAAATGATTGTAAGTGTTTTTCACTTAATTAAGACTCTATAAGAACCTAAATAAAGAATGATAAGCTTTAAAGCTTAATAATGAAAACAAAGTGGGAAATGCTCATAAGTATGTTGTAACAAACTTTATAAGCTTGACTGTTGATTATTGCTTATGTGATTTATTATGAGCATGACGATATGGCATGATTTTTATATGGATTTATGAATGATATGTGATTGATTTAGTATACTCAAAAAGATTATGTACCAATTGATATATTATTGATTTATGGTTGACATGATGAGAGCATGAGATTTGTTTGTGGCATATATGGATCATGTGATTTGCTTGAGCATACTTGAGATTGATTGTGGTCATTGAATGCATTCTTCATTCATTTGTGTTGCTTGACTGTGTGACACTGGGCCGATATCCTAGGCTGGGCCTGAGGATGATTCCAAGAGAGATTCTCGATGCTGAGAGAGATTCTCGATACCGATGAGCCGATGATATTCTGAGAGAGATTCTCAATGCCGGTAAGAAGCTAAGGGAAAAATGAAAATAAAAAGAAAAATAAAAGAGGAAGCAAGACCTGAGCATTTATATGTATTTGCATGGTATTCATATGCATATACTAGAGATACGGCATTCATGTTTAGCATGTGATTCTTGCTTTATAATATGTGAATGCTGGAATGGTATGAGTTATGAGCTAGTATTTTTGATATGGTTCATGTGAGTATGTGTGTGCTTTACCATGATTTGACTTTTATATGAGTTTAAATGTTGATTTGAGTGTATGTTTAATACATATGATATACTGGCAATGTATATGAATTAAAGCACTTAACTAATACTCAATGAACAGATAAATAGAATCAGAATGGTAAAGTCAGAAGATCAGCATGCCCATCGTGCTGACCAGTACGCCCACGTGCTATTGTGTAATCTGGGAAAGATTGTTTGCATGACTTTGTGGTCAATAGAGCACAACCCGTGTTACTTGAGAAAGGTGTTCTGAGCACATCTTGTGGTCATATTGGCTCGACGTGCCAACTTGGAAGAATGACATGAGCACGCCATGTGTTCATCAAGCACGACCTCGTGCTATTCCCCTGCACTTCATTTATTTGATATATTGTGTTTCACTTACTGAGTATATTTGTATACTCACCCAGTTGTTGTTTAAATTATGTGTAGATCGTAGGTAGCTGCCACTTGGACCAGAGTTCACTATGATCAGAGACTTGTGCGATATTTGATCGAGGTCTGACTCCTGGGATTTTGTTTTTAGCTTTTGTTTTATACATTGGATGTACATATTATGTATATATGTTAGTTTGGATTTGTTTTCAAACTAAGTATTTTACTTTCGCCTATATAAAAACGATTTGGGGCCCAGAGGGTTATTTTATATATATATATATATTTATCTTTCTCTCTCCTCGCATATTTTATATTATATGCTATTAAATTTGAGATATTTGGGATAATTGTTTTAGAATTTTATGCTCACATTTAGTGTTACCATAACAGGGATTAAATTCCCTCTGGACTGTGCCATTGATTTTCACTATTTGCCTTGAAACTCTTGTGTGATGATTTAAAAAGCTGAAAAGTTTGAAAACTATTTTTTATTATAGTACTGTAGAGCCTGGAGATGATATATCGCTTGATTACACAACTGAGTTCAGGGACTCGGTAGGAGGACAGGGGTCAGTACTAGTATCCCCAGTACCTCCAAAGCACCGTACAGTACCATCTACGATGCCTATTCTCCTGTATGACCCTATGTATGCACCATTCTGGGAAATGATGCAGAAAATGATGCAAAGTCAGGGATAGGGTCAGTAGAAAGAGAAAGAGAGAGAAAGGTTCAGGTAGCAAATCAACCTAAATATCGATAAAAACATTACAGAGGTGCGAAAACAGAGGGCAAAGGTATTTGAGGGCGCGAATGATCTAGCTGAGGCCGAGGACTGGTTGAGGCACACTGAGTGAATTCTCAACTGATTACAATGCAATCCTGAGCAAAAATTGAGATACACTACTTCTCTGGCAGAGAAATCGGCCTGGAACTAATGGGAGACAGTTCCAAATAGTTAGAAAGACCCTCTTGTGTTAACTTAGGACGACTTTCTGAGAAAGTTTATTGGTAAGTACCCCTCCTGTATACCAAACAAAGAAAAAGATTGAGTTTTTAGAGTTGAAACAGAAAGAGAAGACTATTGTTGAGTATGAGGTAGAGTATATTAGACTGTCTCAATATGCTCTAGAGGACATAGACACTGATTAGAAGAGGAGAGATAGATTTGAGATAGGGCTCAGGTACAACATCAAAAACAGGACTGTGATGAAAACACTGACATATGAGTTATTGATTGAGGTGCCATTAGGGCAGAAGAATTAGAGAATGAGGGTGATAAGAAAGAGACCAAAAAAGAAGGAAAGCGACAGAGGACGTCGGGTTCTAATTCTCATCAGTCGTAGAAGAAAAAGAAGTCAAATTTAAGACCACCTCATGGGACAGGTGGTAATGCTAGCATACAGTTAGGGCAAGGAGCAGGAGGTGGGAGGAGTGATTCCACCAGGCCTCCTACTTATCTGAGCGAAGATACAAGTTCTTATATTGGTAGGGACACGAGAGTATTGTATTATAGATGTCAGCAGCCAGGACATTTTGCTAGAGACTGTCCACAGTAACGAGGGTCTCAAAGAGGCAGTGTTTTTAGGCAGAGTAGTGCGAGTGAGACTCGTACTACAGTAGCTAGTGGTAGTAGTTGAGGTAAAAGCATATGCGATTTAGGGTCTACTTCTAGGGAGGATCAGCCTTCAGGGGTGTAGCCGGTGGTTCAGGTACAACTGGTGGATCTGGCGAGGCAGCAGTAACATCAGGGTCAGTGCCGCAAGCTAGAGTTTATGCCATGACCAGGGATGAGGCTGTAGAGGATCTAGACGTTATTACTGGTACTATTTCCATCTTTACTTATACAACCTTAGTATTGATTGATCCAAGTTCTACATGTTCCTTTGTGAGTGAGAGCGTGATAGACCAGATTGGGGGTAGTATAGAGCATCTGGGTTATACAGTTTTAGTATTGATGCAGCAGGAGGTACAGTGCTAGTATAGCATATCTTATGGCATTGTGAGTTACATATTGGCGAGTCGACGTACTTAGCTGATTTGATTGTTTTAAGGATGGCTGAGTTTGTGATCATTTTAGGGATGGGCTGGCTATCCAAAAATCGAGCTATGGTCGACTATTATTTAAAAGAGGTCGTTATTGAGGTAGACAGTAAGAGACAGGTATTATTGGTGGTCGAGAGGAAGGTTATTCCTTCCTGCCTAATTTCAGCTGTAGTAGCAGCGAGGTTGATAAAAGAGGGATGTGATGTCTATTTAGCGTCAGTGATTGACTTGAATCAACCTAAGTTAGAGGTACGAGATGTATCGATTGTACGAGATTATCCTGAGGTGTTTCCTGACGATTTACCAGGATTACCCCCACAGTGAGAGGCTGACTTTAGGATAGTGACGATACCAGGTGCAGTACTAGTATCGATTGAACTGTATAGGATAGTAGCAGTTGAGCTGCAGGAGTTGAAACGATAGCTAGAGGAGCTATTAGAGAAAGGTTTTATACGCCTGCGTGCGTCACCTTGATTAGCGTCAATTAAACAAGGAGATTTATCTAGGATTTCTCGAGGATAGCTAGACCGATGACAGTTTTATTGCAAAAGAATGCTCTGTTTATCTGGAATGATAAGTGCGAAGATAGTTTTTGCGAGTTAAAGAAGAGGTTGGTTGAAACTCCAGTGTTGATATTACCTTCTCAGGGAGGAGGTTTCGTGGTTTATATAAATGCTTCTGGAGCTGGATTAGTTGGCGTATTAATACAGCACGACCGAGTGATTGCGTATACCTTGCGTCATTTGAAACCACACGAGGTGAATTATCCGATGCACGACTTGGAGTTAGCTGCGATTATCCATGCGCTGAAGGTTTGGCGACTCAAAAAGAGATGAATCTTAGACAGAGGCGATGGATAGAGCTTCTGAAAGATTATGATTGCACGATAGAGCATCATCCTGGAAAGGTGAATGTGGTCGCTGATGCCTTGAGCAGAAAAAAAAAAGAGAATGATGATTCAGTGACATATAGAGCGGAGTCTCTATTTTCTTTAAGAGAGTTGCGTGTAAAGTTAGATTTGGTCGAGGATCAAATGTTAGCCAACATTAGAGTTCGGCCACAGATGAGAGATTTGATTGCATCACGTCAGAGTGAGGATAATCATTTGATGCAAATCAAGAAGAGGGTCAAAAAGGAAAAGTGGCGATTTCACACTGACTTGATGATGACGATGTGTTGTATTACAAAGAGAGATTGTGTGTTTTGGATATTTTAGATTTGAAGAATGAGTTGATGGTTAAGGCACATTCTTCACCTCTATCAGTTCATCCTGAAAGTACAAAGATGTATCGAGATATGAGAGCATTGTACTGGTGGGTACATATCAAGAAAGACAAAGCCGAGTTTGTCGCTAAATGTCTACCTTATCAGCAGATCAAGGAAGAACATCAGGCACGAGCTTAAAAACTGATACCACTTGATATTCTGGAATGGAAATAGGAGAAGGTCACCATGGATTTTATTATAGGCTTACCGAGGACATTTCAACGTCACGATATTATCTGGGTGATAGTGGATCGACTAAAAAAATTAGCTCACTTTTTAGCTATCCAACAGGATGATGCGTTGGTTAAGCTAGCTAGATTGTATGTTGCTAAAATTGTCAGATTACATGGTGTTCATATTTCGATTGTCTTTGATCGAGATCCTAGGTTTACATCGCGATTCTGGCGGAGTCTTTAGGATGCGATGGGTACTCGATTGAGGTATAGTACGACTTTCCATCCACAGACTGATGGTCAGTCAGAGAGGACAATTGTAACGTCCTAAAAATTCGATAATAATAAGATTTTAATAAATATATAAAAACGTACATAAATTTTTCGCAAAATTATTTTAATTAATGTTTCGGTGGAAGGTGTAGGATTTAGTGTGAAATAAAAATCGGGGTGTTTAAGTCGATCGAGAGAGAGAAAATGAGAGAATAATAGATTAGTGCGAGCGGGGGTAAGATCGTCAAAAACCGGAACCATATATATCTTTGTTCCTCTCTCTCTCTTCTCACTCTCCTTCACGTTATCTCTCTCCTCCCTCACGTTTTTTTTCCAAAAATACTGTTTCCAAAGCCGAAACCCTAACCAATCCCGAACCTTCATCAAATATTTGCGTTTGGGAGTTTTAGAATCGATTAGAGCTCTTAATTTGGTAAGTTTTCTCGTATAAGATATTGCAAATCCCGTTTTTCATGCATACTCGACTTTCCGACGCAATATTTCATGCATACAAGCTCCGATTTGAGCAAAATATGGCTTGTTGGAAAGCTTAATGTATGTACTATCCATTAGTAATCATTTTTTGTGATAATTCATTTTTAGGTACTTAAAATCGGTGTTTAAAGGTGGGAAGGTCAAAGTGACGTGGTTGGGTTTTCTAACCCCAAGTTCGGTTTGCAGTATCGTTGCTTAGGTAAGTTTCTTCGGGCTCTAATAAGGTCATATTAATGGTCAATTTAATTGGGTCTTAAGTAGGGTGTGAGTATGGATTAATGATAGAAAAATGTTTAG
>CANYCX010188198.1:0-11277 GCA_948193385.1 Breynia disticha f. nivosa | reverse complement strand
GGTACATGATATGATATGGCACTTGATATGGCATGGTACATGATATGATATTGTTGTTGATATGATATGGTATTGGTGGTGATTGGATTAGTGATTTTATGATCGATCATGGAGAGGGAGTGGAGAGGAAGATTATACAATTTATAGTTGCATGTTGTTCTACATTTTATGTTGAAAACTATTATACAGAATTCATTTAATTACATGAATGGAGATAAGTTATATAATTATATGAAAAAACATATGATTATAAGACATATATGTGATTATATGATTACAAGATGATATGATTGAAATGGAAAATTATTTATTAAATTATTGGCTATTCACTGAGCCCGCAACTCATGCAAGTGCGATTTTTGTTACAGGATCAGATAGTGAGCTGAGTTAGCTTTATAGAGTGTTCAGGTGGCTCAACTGCTACTCCCGCATTCTTTCTCTCTTCACCAGACATCAGATAAGAGCTGTCATGTTAGACATTTGCATGTTGTGTGTATTCTGGACTTTATCTGTATAGTTATGTTGATGTTAGGTTTGTTGAGATTATTGTTGATGTTTGGTTGATTTTGGGTTGATATATATATATATGTATATATATATATATATATATATATACATATATATATATATATATATATATATATATATATATGATTTTTGTTGTTGTTCTATAAGATAGTACAGGTTGAGGTGTTTGATGATAATATTAAGTGCATGTGAAAAATGGCACTGTTGATGATGATTGGTATATTTGATATGGTATGAGAAATGTACAAGAACAAAATGTTATAAACAAGTTGATTTCAGGTTGCAGTAACTTAACAAGGACTGAGCTTAAATGATATAAAGGCCATGTTGAATGAACAGGGGCGTGTTGTATCAACACGAGATCGTGCCCATGGGAGTGTTGATCAACACGAGCCATGCTCATATGAACTACACGCAACACATGTTGTGCTCATACATTGTTTTGCCTGTGCTAGTCAATTAAGTTTGCCAATTCTCTAATAAATCAACCAATGATATTCTATTAATGGATAAGAGTAAGAATATGATATAATATAAAGAAAACAATTTTAGAATATACAATTTAATTAATTAATGATTCAGTTAATAATATGATTAAGAACATAATAAGTATAGGATGTTTTAGTTTACTCTGAAAGAGATAGCAACCTGATTGTTATCATGAAGCTGTCCTCCTAGAGTTTGGATTGTTGATAAGAGCACTAGTGTAAGAGGCTGGTACGCCTCATCTTGGATGAAAAACAATTCCATCCACTTGTTTCTAGATAAATGGTCTCTAATTTGTCCATCCACTCCTAGATTTACAGAAGATTCCAATTAATTGTCGCCATCTATATAAACAATTTGCTTTGTAACGTCTAGTATCTCTCTCATTGCTCATCCATCTCAAATATGAGAAAAAGTCTTTTAACGGTAGTAGTAGTAGTAGTAGAGGAGGAGACTACACCTGCTTGAAAGAAGATGCTTCATTTCTCCTATTTCTCTTTCTCTCAAAGAAAGATATCCTGTAATAATAGTCAAATAAAATAACACTAACACACCTTCCGAGTTAGTGATATGAACCCCAAATTTGCAAATGGCATTTTCCAATAAACCTTGAATTTGGCACTCATTTTTTCATTTAAAGAGACAAGTATATCGCTGAGAGGGAAAACTAGGAAATAGTTTTAAACCATTAAAACAATGACAGTATGTGGTTGTATACAAAATATGAAATGTAATGCGGAAGCAAATGAAAAATTGTTTATAATGTAAAACATACGTAAACCACACTATACTATTGTTTGTATAGATTTACAAAACGGTATATGAAAACCCAAAATCCAAAAGCTAGGAGCCAACCTACGATTAAGTGTCACACTACCTAAGTACTGCCCAAAAGAAGACAGAGTCCCGTCCGCTAACTACTGACGCTCTGCACAACATCACAAAAACATACATGCACGTAAGTAACTAAATACCTAGTAAGCACAACTGAAATATTTACCAAGGTAGTTAATGAATAAGTAATCGTTATTTAGTGTGTTTTAGATGCATTATGAACTAGGGAAATCATACCCATTTAATTCCTATCAATTTGGTCTTTTAATTCTACCAAGCTTAGGTAAGAAATTTCCCAGTGAACACGGGCGTGCCAACAAGCACAACCATCGTGCTCTTCAAATGTATGAACAATTGTCTGGCATGAGCATGTGCTGACCAGTACGAGTGTCATACTGCCACTTTAGAACTTGGATAGTGTTCGATCATGATCCACATGCCTCTCCATATGATTTTGTGGACAAAACCTGTTATTCAAGTGGTCTAGCACAACATCGTGCCTATCGGCACGCCCACTGTGCCGACCCCTGGAACTTTCAATTCATATCACCATTTATGATACACAATCCATCAAGCATACAAACAACATTCAAAACATTTCCAACACATTTCCTACATTGTAACTCATTATTCACTCCGTACGTACATTTTACGGCTTAGCTCTTAAACAACCACATTCATCCATACATTCATTCTACATTTTAATACTCACAAGTTTCTAAGTGATCATTACAAGCATCCCAAATCATATTTTGTTCTTGCAATTAACAATCTAACACTTAACAAACATATTCATACAAGTACACATTCATACAAGTTACAAGACATCCTTCTATCCATTTCAACAAATAAGGTTCATACAATAAGGAATGTATGCACTATACAATGCTAATGTATTTTGAACATAATTATACCATGGGGTCTTCCTTCTCTTTAAGACCATTAGCACTCGCTCAGTTTTCCTAGGGCCCGGTCTGGTAACAATTATGGATAAGGAGCTCTCACCTTATTTTTCCGTTTTCATAACCATTGAGCTTTTATTCTTTTTCTCTCTTTTGCAAATTCATGAGCTCTCGTTCAGTTTTTTCTTGGGCCTGTCCTGACCCGATGTATATGTCACACATCATGCTCAGGCAACATATGATGCCCATACATTCATTACGGCCAACATCAAGTATATTATTATACTATCATGCATTCCTTCACAATTTGACGACCATCTCTTTTAAACAAATCAACATAAGTTCATTCCTCAAATTTTCACTAATTACATTTCTCATTTCATCATCAATCCACGTATTACATCATAGATCAAAAGCATATAACAACATATAGCATCCTTGCATTATCAAGTCACCTCATAGCATATCTAAGCACCACTCATACAAATTTCAAATAGGATCACACAAGGTCATAACAACATGAGTCCTTATTTGACACAAGTCTACTGCCATTTCAATAAATGTCGAAATAAGCAATCATGTTTAACCATACAAATATAAGACATACCAAGGTAAGTATTCTTGGTGCACTAAGTCGAGCTAGTGGTTCAACTTTGATCGGGTTCTCAAAATTGCCTCCTATAACATATTAACCACACATCATAACAAACAATCATTCACCACATCATTTCAAACAATTTACTTAATTAAATAAAACCCCCCAAATTCTCTTACAAATACCATCCTAATCCCCTTCTTCGTCTCCAAACCCTAATAAAATCTACCACATTCTCTAATCCTTAACACCCTATCAATTTTTCTCACTCATATTCCTCACCATCTCACCTTCAATCACAAAGTCACCCATTTCCCCACCATTACTGAAATACACAACTAACTATGATTTTTCTTAAAAGCAAAGCCTAGAACCTTACCTCCACATTTTTGGCTCTCAACCCGCAAGGAAACTCCTCTTTTATTTGCTCACGCGCACTCTCTATAGTAATTAAGATTCTTAGGTGTTTTGTGGATATTTCTTTGGGTTGTTTTAGTCTCAAGTGGGTTTTTTAAGGGATACCTAACGTTTTAGCTTATTTGAACGGGCACGCACATTAGCACGCCTGTGCCGAGGGTCGTCTACCGCATTTTGCACATGTTTCGAGCAGGTCTCATACTTCATTTCGTGCTAATTGAATCCAGCATAGTGGCATTAGCACGGCCCATACTGCCATCGTGTCTAGCCCTTACTGATCCACTGTTTTGTACTTTTACTTAATTTTCTCCTGACTTGATTTTACTATTTATCTCAATTTGAGTTTTATCTAATTATAGCAATTTTTTGGGGCATTACAGCTCTTCCCCTAGGAAATTTCGTCCCAAAAATTTGTAAAAGTTAGGTTCCATAATACCTTAAGCATCAAATCATAACAAGGCTTAGAACATACATTAATCATCCCAGACCTCCAAAAAGAGCTATGGATACTATTCCTACATATCATTCTCCACCTCCCAAATAGCCTCCTTAGGTGAATGAAAGTTCCACTTAACATTTACCATTAGAATCTCTAGATTCTGTAACCTTTGGACCTGTCGGTCTAAAATCTCCACCAGTTCTTATTCATAGGTGAAATCCTCCGTGATCTCTAACTCCAGCTCCCTAAGCATATGACTCGGGTCAGATTAGTACCTCCTCAACATATATCAGACTCAACTTTCCTTTTTACTTGAATCTGCAGGCAAGTGGTCCCACCCTTTCTATGACCTCGTACGATCCTACAAATATTAGAATCAACTTTCCTTTTTGCCTAAATCTAATCACGCTACTCTATGATGAGACTCAAAGGAATGCCCCATCTCTTACCTCATATACCACCTCCTGATGGTGCCGATCAAAGTATTTTTGTCGATCCTGAGTGGTCTGCATACACCTCTTTACTACGTTCACTTTCTCGAGGGTTTACTGAACTATCTTCAATCCTCAATATCCTAATAAACTGGCCTCTGGAACTGCCTCATGTACAAGGCCTCATATGATGTCATCCTAATACTCGATTGGAAGTTATTGTTGCAGGAAAACTCTATCAACGTCAAATGATCATCCCAGTTACCCCCAAACTCAAGTACACATGCCCTCATCATGTGCTCGACCGTCTGGATAGTCCTCTCAGATTTTCCGTCAGTCTAAGGATGGAATGGGGTACTAAACCACAACCTAGTGCCCATAACATCCTGTAAACTCCTTTAGAACTGTGAGGTAAACTGTAGATCTCGATACGATATGATTGACATATATACCGTGTAATCTCACCATCTCAGCAACATACAAGCTCACAAGATTGTCCAATGTGTTATCCTGCCAAATAGTTAAAAAGTATGTTGATTTCATCAACCGGTCCACTATTACTGAAACAACATCATGATGTCTAAATGTCTGCAGTAATCCCATGATGAAATCCATAGTAATTTTCTCCCACTTCCACTCCAAAATCTCAAACAGTCTCAACTTTCCTGCCATAGCTTAATGGTCAGCCTTAGTTTACTGACAAGGCAAACACCAAGCTACAAAGATTGTTATCTCTCTCTCCATATTTACCCACCAATACATATCCTGTAGGTCTCGGTACATTTTGGTGCTATTAGGGTGTACTGAATAAGGAGAGGAATGTGCCTCCACCATAATGCTCTCCTTAATTTTTGCCACATCGGGAACACACAACTGTCCTCTATAATATAGTACTCTGTCATCATCTAGCTGATGTGCCATAGTCACTTTCCCTTTTCCACTTTCTTCTTAGCTCTCATTAGGTACTCATCCACTTTTTTACCACTCAACTATCAACTCCTTAACACAGGGCCTCACCTGTATATTAGCTAGTATCTCTCCCTTAATCACATCTAGCTGCACCCGTAACTCTCGTAGTGCAAATAAGGACCCTACCTTATAGGTCATCGAAATCCTCATGCTCTCCTCCCTTCTGGTTAATGCGTCGGCGAGTACATTTGCCTTCCTCGGATGATAGTGAATAATACAGTTGTAGTCCTTCAGTAGCTCAGTCCATCTCCACTGTCTCAAGTTCAGTTCTCGCTGGGTGGTAATATAATTGAGGCTCTTATGATCAGTGAGAATCTGGAAGGTCTCACCGTATAAGTAATGCCTCCACACTTTTAAAACATGAATGATTGCGGCTAAATCCAAGTCGTGGGTAGGATAATTAACCTCATGTGGCCTAAAATGTCGAGAAGTGTAGGCAATCACCCTTCCATCCTGCGTAAGAACACCTCCTAATTCTGCTTTGGACGCATCCGTATATACAACAAATCTACCACCCTCGGACAGTAACATAAGTATGGGAGCCTCCATCAATGTCTTCTTCAACTTCTGAAAATTCTCCTGGTAACGCTCGCTCTATATGAACGGTGCATTCTTCTATAGTATCATGTCAAGCCCAAAAAACTACGCAACTTGGTCACATTCCGAGGAGGCTCCCATTCCTGAACCGCTTTTATCTTAATTAGATCAAATTTCATTTCTTCAGCCGAGATCAGGTGGCCTAAGAAGACCACCTCTCTCATCTAGAATTTGCACTTATTAAACTTGGTGTATAGCTGCTTCCCTTTTAGTAACTCTAGTGCCTCACGAAGATTCCCCTCGTGTTCCCCTCTATCCTTTAAGTATACCAACACCTCGTTGATAAGAACCACTACAAATTGATCAAAGTACGATTGGAACAATTTGTTCATCAAAGCCATAAAGACTGTCGGTGCGTTAGTCAACCTGAATGGCATTACTGTAAAGTCAAAGTGACCATACTGAGTTTTGAACGTTGTCTTAGGAATGGCGCCCTCCTCCACTCTCAACCGCCAATACCTCGAACATAGATCAATTTTTGATAACACCGTCGCTTCTCTTAATTTATCTATAAAATCATCATCCACAGCAATGAGTATTTATTCTTCACCATCACTTTATTCAACTGGTAGTAGTCAATACACAACCGCAAGCTCCCATCCTTCTTCTTCATAAAATAACACCTGTGCGCCCCACGATGACACACTGGATCAAATGAATCCCTTTTCTAGGAGTTCCTCCAACTGTCGCTTCAGCTCTTGTAGCTCTACAGCTGCCATCCTATATGGCACCACTGACATTAGCGCTGCTCCTAATACTGTCTCTATTTTAAATTGACCTCCAGTGGAGGAGGGAAACTTGTCTAGAAACACCTATAGGTATTCTCTCACTACCTCAACATCTTGACCTCTAATATCTTCTTACTCAAGTCTATCACATCTGCTAAGTAAGCCTACATCCTTCCCTTATCAATTGTGTGGCCATCACTGTTGATTTTAAGTAGGACAGTATAACCTTTCGCTAACCCACCAACAACACTCTCCTCTGCTATCAACCTCTACCACCACTTCCTTCACATAACAATATACCACAGCCCTGTTCTTGGACAACCGATCCATTCCCAAAATATTCCCAAACTCTGTCATCCTCAACACTATCAAATCTGCCACATAATTTAACTCGCCAATTTTCAACTCACAATTCCTCAACACATGTCTCACCATTACCTTACCTCAGTTAGTACAGACACTGCCACAACATAACCTAAAAGGTCTACTATACCCCCAATTTGCTCTACCAACAACTCACTAACAAAGGAACAGATGGATCTCGGGTTAATCAATACCAAAGTAACACGTGTGAAAATAGAGATCATACCAGTAATGATGTCGGGATTGCTACCGCCTCATCTCGTGTCATAGCATAAAAACGCGCCTGAAGTGGAGCTGTAAAATGAGAAGCTCCTCTGCCTCTTGAGGTGGTACTCGCAACTTTCCCACCTCTACCTCGGCCTCTACTAGTAGTAAAAACTCCCCGTTGTCTCAAACTCTACTCTTCTCAAGGGCACCTCTCCCCTTAACCTTAACACTCCGATAGCAGTTCTATGCATAGTGGCCAGGTTAGTTGCAGTTGTAACAAATTGAGCGAGTGTCCTCCCCCACATATGTCCCCGCTCCACAATACCCAATAGTAAAAGGCCGTGTAGAATGACTCCTTCTACTCCTAAATCCTCCTCTAAGGCATCTGCTACCTCCAACTGTACTCTTGAAGGGTCGAGAGTCTGCTTCCCTGCGTCCTCTGGTGGCACTGGATCCACCTGAGACCCTCAACGTCTTCCCTTCCCTTTGGCCCTCCTCGGCCAATAACTTTTTTGCCCTGATGGTGGTCTCTAGTAGTGTCCAGTAGATGGGTTGCTTCATAGCAATCCAGGTGTGGATGTTGAACCTCAACCCCCACTCAAATCAGTCCCTTTTGTATTGGTCCGTAGAAACCTCTTCTGGTGCATAACAAGAGAGTCTCGTAAACTCTACCTCATACTCTGTGAAGGTCATCTCTTTATGCTTGAGTTCTAAGAACTCAATCAATCTTCTTCAGGCTTTGGTATAGTGGTGGGGTATACTTCTCAACAAACTCCGTCAGGAAGTTTGCCCAAATGAGGGTATGTAGCTCATTCTGACTCCTTGGGAATGCCTCCCACCAATTCCAGGCGTCCCTCTCAAGCAACGAAGTGGTGTACCTTAATTTATGCTCTGGGGTACCACCTCATGCGGTGTAGGATCTGCTCCGTGTGGTGAAGCCACTCCTCTGCCTCAGCTGGGCTTGTAGCAACCTCGAACGACTTTGCACCTTGTATGCGCACTTCTCAAAAATTTCGGTCAATATTGGTTATCGGTTGTCCTCCTTGCCCCTCATCATCTTCTGCATCATTTTAAAGAAAGGGGCATAGGTAGGATCATATAGTGGCATAGCAGTATGTGTGGGCTACTCTTCATATCTTCGGGTAGATCCCTACCCCTGTACGGATTCTTGGGACTTGGCGGTCTTGTGCAATACGTCCTCAATAGGCTCCATCCTAAAGAAATCACCAGTTAAAACTCTTTAATTTTTCTCAAAGCATAATGCAATAAAAATAGTTTCTGGCATAGTTCGCAGGGAATCTAATCCCCACTCTTGTACCACTAAATGTGAACCCCAAATCTTAAAACCCATTTTTTGAATAAGTAGAGATTTTGTACCCATTTTTTTCTTTTTAAAACAAACAGTTAGACATGAGAGGGAAGTGGAAAATAGAGTAAAGCCTTTTAAAAGCAATGACCAATGTTTGGTCCTATACAAAATATGCAGTATAATGCAAAAGCAAATGGAAAATGGCTTATAAATAAAAGTATGTAAACCCTATCTATACTAAATGTACGTATAGATTAACAAAAAGAATGCCATAACCCAAAAGCTAGGAGCCTCGACCTTTAGAGAGTATCGCATGTCCTAGCACCACTAAAAGAGGAATCTCATCCACTAGCTATTGTCTCTCTGCACATTCATCACAACATACACGCATCGTGAGTAACTAAATACTAGAAAGTATACCTATAACACTTACCAAGTTATGTAGTGTATAGGTATTTGTTCATTTTAGTGTCTTGGATACATTATGGAAGGAATTCATGATTCTTTTCTTAAAATTCAGATTATTTAAGATTAGTCAGAAAACACCCAGGAGCCACAGGGTGTGCCAACTAGTACAACCACCGTGCTCTTCACAACCTTCGAATTTCTCAAGATACACGGGGCGCGCTGACTAGCAAGACCACCTCGCTCTTCACAGTTATATGCAGCAAAATGGCGTGCACACAACCTTTTTTCTAGTGGTCTGGAGCGAGGTCGTAGCAATACCGTGCCGACACTTTGGAATTTTCAATTCATAATATCACACAAGGCATATAAGTTCTATATACACATACATCTCAACATACAGAATTTTCTTAGCAACATACACTATACTCAATCAATTTTTGTCATATTTGAATTCATCCTTTTCAACCTTACCATTCCAAAAAATGCATAAAGTACACATATAATACCATCCATTGTTATTATCATAGCATACTTATTATACCACTCAATGCAAGATGGATGCAAATTCAAACACACAATGCATGCCCCGGGGTCTTCCTCTTTCAATTAAGGCCAGAGGACTCTCACCCTTGTTTCCACATAGAACATGAGCTCTCACTCTTAATTCATTATGACCTCAAGTTTTTGCTCTTTTTCTTTTCTGTTTCTTTTCAAACTAGGCTCTTGCCCTATTTTTCTTTTCCTTTAGGACCTAGAGCTCTCGCTCCCTTTTTACTGGGCCAATGCCCCACACTCTTTTTATTACAACAAATGTCATACAAAGTGTATGCAATATGTAATGCAACCACATTTCCAATTACGACCACATTTTTTAATAACCTAAATATATCAACATACTGCGCTCTATCTCCACTTATCATACATCTCATGTTCTCATATGACATCATACCATGCCATTCATTCAAACCCATTATATTCTCAATTCATAACACCCTACAATTCTTTTCTTTCAATACATTCAATCATTTATCATCATTGATGCGTCCTGATTATGAATAACGTCATAATATGCACACGTGTACGCTGTCAAGTAGTAAGGAAAGTAAATTACGACCCAATGTATCGAACCCAAGGTAAATAAATAAGCCAAATCATGCGTGTCGTCATTATTTTTCAGAATGTTCAATCAATTGAATTTTGAAGATTGTTTTTAATGGAAATAATTAAATTTAAAAGATATTGAATTTAAAAGTGCGTAAAAATAAATTAAAGCATGTAAATAAATTTCAGAATAATAAATATAACAGCAGGAAAATAAATTGAGCGTATAATTAAAATTGAATAAATTAAATTAATGCATAAAGGTAAATTAAACATAAAAGTAAATTGCAAAAAATTAAATCCGTACGTAAAATAAATTGCAGAAATTAAAATAGCACGTAATTAAAATTGCAGGAATTAAAATAGTGCATAAAAGTAAATTGCAGAAAAATAAATGGTGCGTAAAATTAAATTGCAGAAAACAAATAGTGCATAAAATTAAATTGCAGAATTGAAATTGACAATAATATAAATTAGAAATTGAACAATTTAAACACCGATGGCTGAGTTCCAATAGCAAAATAATTGAATTGAAATCTTGATGTAAAGAAAAATGATAGTCTGAACTTCACAAACCAAAGGAACAGGAACTGAAAGCCTATTCTACTAAACTGAAAACAACATTTTCTCTACTTAAAAACTAAAACTAACACCCAACTTCAGTCAGAGTCGTGCTCTATTTATAGAAAAACTGAGGAGACAGAAGGAATATGCTTTCGGTGTAAAGGAAAAATAGAAGGAATCTACTTTCCGCCCAACTTTTCTTTGTCCACATGCGGTCTTGCCAAGAGCACGGCTCGAGCTTTTTGTCGAAACTTGAGGTCGTGAGCTTTTTGTGAAAACTTGAGGTCGTGCCTTGGCACGACCCGAGCTTTTCATGGTGGCACGAGGTCAACTTTGGCCTTGAGCTTGTATGGTCCATTCTTCCATCCAACACGAGGTTTTGCTTGGGCTTGGGCTTAA
>CANYCX010188062.1:0-11858 GCA_948193385.1 Breynia disticha f. nivosa | reverse complement strand
ATATTCCATCCTTCTTTTCTATTCAAATCCCTCTCTCTCAACATCTGATAATGCTCCAATTTCCTCCTCCAAATCATTCACCACACCTCCAAGCTGTTGTCTTTTCCTGCTTTAACATTAACCCATTTCCTTGATTTCCCTGAAAACAATCTGAGATCAGACTCAATTCTGAGATTGAGACATATCTTTATGATGTGCGGCTGCTGTCCAAATCCTATATTGTCAAGGTCAAGCTCAAGGATTGAAGCGAACCTTTTCGGCTAAATTCCTTGATCAGTCAGAAGGAGAAAGATCAGAGTAATCAAGATTCAAACAAATCCATTTCTTTGTCATAATCTTGAAGAAACCCAAATTTTTGAATTTTTTTTTATTTAGATGGATGAATTGCAATTCGAGAATTTGGGTTCAATTCATTGATCCTAAAACACTCTTGAAAAACTCTTACGTTCTTCACCAACATTCAGATCATCCCAAGTTTCATGGAAACAACAAAATTGAAAGCCTCGATCCTTTTAATTACATTTTTATTAGCTACATGTTCTATTGTTATTGAATCACAACAACAAAATGTCCTTGCTCCTCCAATAGTCCTTTCTCCGCCACCGCCTCCGCCTCCACCACCACCACCGCCGCCTCCATCGCCTTCGCCGCCACCACCATCTCCGCCTCCACCGCCGCCGCCATTGTTATCTCCACCTCCGCCGCCCCCACCATTGTTATCTCCACCTCCCCCATTATTATCTCCGCCATCACCATTGTTGTCTCCTCCGCCATTGTTGTCGCCACCTCCTCCAAAGAGTAAGAAACTGCTGTCACCTCCGCCGCTGCCTCCGCAACAACCGCAGAGCTTCAATCCTCCAGCAGGGAAAGCAAAGAGTGGTGAGAATATGAACACTGGAAAGAAAATTGGATTATTGTTTGTCGGCATTGCGGCAATATTGCAGATTGGTGTTGTTGGATTCCTTGTTTTTAAAAGAAGGCAACTTTTAAGGATCACAGATAGGCATGAAACTTGAGTGTTTGAAATGGCTACTTTTCGGCTATTATGGTGTTCCAAAATTGTAAATCATTGATTGATTCTTTAGAGGCGAAAAAGAAACATCTTTTATTTTGATTCTGAGGTGGGTAGCAAACTAGCAATGATGAGAACATGATTATTATGGCGATAGATGGGAAAATTTGAGGGCTTTGAGGTTTCTCTGTAAATGGGTAAATGCTGATTTTGTTCATTTATTTCTTCTTTCTTTATAATCGGATTTATTTAGTCTGATGTAGTTTGATCTACACGGCTTGTGCTAACATTGTATAACTTGTAAACACCCTTAGGAATCACGATTTATGGTTTGATTCACAATTTCCTGTTCATAATCTTTTATACATGTTCCAATATGCAATGCAGAGTAATTTCTTATCTCATTCATACTGTTTTGCTTCTTCATTTCCCACTTCGTGACTTGATCTTTACAGAAACATTGTATTGAGATTGTGTGATGCATTATAGCCTCTTCAACCCCATCTCTGAGATGTTTTGCAAGATCTGTTTACGATCACAAGCGATGCTTTTGTAACAACTTGGAATTATAGGGGCTACGGTGTGGCCATATTGTTCTGTGCGTGTGTGATTATACGATTTGAGTTCTTGTTGATATTTTGAGTGGTGCTTCCGTCACTGACGGGGCTTCATTCTCGGTTCGAAATGGCTTAAAAAAGCTATTGAAATGTTGATATTACATCGCATCAATTTATCTCAGATCTGGCCGTTACATGTATTCACCTGGAGTATACTTGTTATATATTTTTTTTAGTCTGAACCAGACGATATCCCTAACTTTCAGTGAAAACTAATCCGAATCGGAGCGGGAGACACAACTCTTGCCTTATGAGGGCAACTCTGCTGGAATTCGATCCTAGAAGTACACCAAACCTAATCGCACGAAAAACTGAATTATCAACTTAACCGTTTTTATATACTCTTTTTACCTCACTATATGTTTCGTTTTTGACCCTCATGATTCGCCTTTCCATGTTGAATGTCGGATTCTTATCTTTCTCTCTCTCTCTTATTTAGCCTGAATTTCTTTTCTTCTTTCCCTTCAATGTTAGATTCCTGTCTGGTAAAATATACATTATTACATTTGTCACTTTAATTAAATTCATTAAAATTATTTAGGCTGCTTTTAGTTCAACGATACAATGTCTGCTATTGTATTTAAAGTTTTAAAACGGTAAAATAAATACAAAAACTACTTACCATTGAACCAAAGAGAAATCTTGTCCGCAACAATCCACTAGAGTTACAGAAGATTGACAAACAAGCCTGTGTATTTTAATCTAAATCGAATGAGATTAGTAATGACTTCCTATATGCAAGCTGTATCAAGTACTCTGAGGCAGTGGCAAAAGATTGTGATTGTTTATAAGTTTTCAACTACTCTCAGGCATTTGAAAAATTGCTTGGTCAAAACAATATTTCTGATCAATTCATGAGTATCAGTTCGTTTGAAAGACCATTCAAGCAGTAGAAAGCTGAGAGGATTCTCTAGCTGAATGACAAAAGGTGAAGTCTCATTCTGTAAATATGGCAGAAACCTTTCCACACTGTATGCTACTGTTACCTTGACCATTGACCTCTGCTACTGCTTCAACATGGGTGGACCTATCAATCACTCTTGCTCTTTTGTTTTTTTGTTTACAAATTTTAGGAAAATGATCAGTTAGTTCACGAACCAAACGTAAAAGTCTCAAAAAGACCTGGCGAAATAGCATGTCAAAGTCTGTATAGCTCTTATAACGCCACTACAAAATCAAAGATCGAACTTCACATTTTCAGTATGTTAATTGACCCCATTAATACTGAACACCCGGAAAAAGGTATCAACCACTCCTCCTAACTCCGCATATGTTGTTTTTTGCGAAACTAACGAGTACAACGTCAAGAGGAAAAGGAAAGTATGCCTTCGAGCTGTCTTTTCTTGTCTTCAATGGCCAGAGTTCCTTCAAGTTTCACTCAAATAGGCTCACATGAGTAATCACTTACCACGCATGTGAAGAAGCTGAGATACCTAAATTGCTTTCACTTTCAGTTTATATATTTATATAATACCAATAAAAAGAGCGAAACTATATGAATGACTATAGGAGTATGCACGAAAAAAGACTATTTCTACTGCATCACGTCTGAGAACTGGTTGGCGTTCAATCATAAAGGTCTAACCCTAAACCCTACAACTTATTATGGAGAAAACGAAACTGAAACCATTTATAACTAAAAACGCTGCAGTTCCATGGTGATGGTGTTGCTTGATTTCATCAGGTATTTCTTTTTCTTCCGACAAAGTAGATATTTTCATGGAATCAAATCTGATTTTTTAGGGGGTCTATTGGTTGGAGAAAGACTTGGTACTACGCCTGATACAAACAAAGTCTGGAATTGTCTATGTTGGATGGTGGGACTTCAAAGGGTACGAGAACATGCTACATATAGTGATCATACAGTTCTAGATGTCAAATATAACAACCAAGATTCTTTTAACCACTAGATCAAATCGGTCTAGATGGTATGTGTTAAAGATCAGAACCAACTAGTGTGGTTCACTGTTCAGTATGTAACATGAATTTGACACAGATGAAGTCACAAGTCGATCTAAAAAGTAAAATGGTGGTTTTGTCAACAAGAATTGAAAGAAAAAGCCTTATTGGTAAACACTTGCACCATGATTCCATTGACAGATTCAGAAGTAATAAATATAACATATGCATTTAGCAGAAATTCGGCAGTTATATTTAACTATCATATGCAGTAACAGTTGCAATTGAAGTTCATTGCACGGTACATCATTGAGATGAATAGGTTTCGAACAATAAAAGATACGGCAGAAGTTTACTATTGCATGCACAATCACATTAATGTTCCTGCATTAAGTTTCAAGAATGGAATTCTGAACAATGGTTCTTCTAACAAATCGAGAATGTAACAACTAATCATGAAGATGCAGTTTCCTGTCAACAGCAATAAAATTCACAACTTTTCAGCTCAAAAACTTGACCATAGACGCTAGATAGTAAGCAAGAGTTAGAAGATGAAAAACGAATGGCAAATTTCCCCTAGAATGGAGCCAAAAGCATAAATATATATATATTGATGCTTCCAGTCAAACAAGCAAGTTCACAAAACTCAAACATGTTTCTTTCAAGGGGAAAAGAGAAATTAAATGATCAATAAGAAAGGAAAAAGGAAAAGAAGACATAAAGGGTCTTGTGGGCCAACATTATTAATCCCTCACAAACTTTAGCTCAAAAAGAATCCCCCTAGCCACAATTTCAACATTAAGGTATGCCATTGACCCACCTCTCCAGTACTCTTTTGGCTGCCATCAAACAAAGCTTACACATCCATTATTGAGTCTGTCTTCAACTATCTGCAAAATGGAAAATATCAATACTCAACATGTTACAATGAAGACAAACTTTGGTACAACCACCACTAATTTACACACAAAATCATAGAAGTTGAGAGATATTTTTTCATGTGTGAATCGTGATTATTTTAATTCAAACCAAAGGATGATTACACTAATCAGTATTACCAATACTTAATATTCTTGCACTAAATGAAAGATCTAAGCTGCTCACCAAAGAAATGGTGCAATGGTTTCTGGCTCTGATCAGCTTCTTTCTCCGACTTGATTTGCCTGATACTTGTATTAGTTGTTGTTGATGATGATGACGACTTGAAATCAGTTCCTAAAACAAAGCAATGTTGCTGATGTGGTTCTTGCTTAGATGAAGCATTAGAGAAGGTTTGGAACTGTGACTGAGAGTTATAACCAGTGTAGGGACTTGTAGATAATTGACCATATGAATCTTGCAAGCTTCTCATACTACTATTTCCCGATGCTTCAGGAAAAAAGGTTCTCTCATCCATACCCTCTCTCATTCCAAAATACCTTTTACACATGCAATTACACACATCAGAATCATTAAACCAATAACAAGAAAAGCTAAAAGCACGAAACTTTACCGACTTTTGCATAAACCAAAATGGACTAGATATACAACTATAATTAAGCATTGCTAATTGGCTTAAAATGCAATTCCAAACATTTCAAATAACAACCTAACTAACAATGGAAAGATTATTTTATTTAAAGAAACTAACACAAGTATTGACAAACCTGTAATCTCTATCAGGATGAGAGGAAGTTCCAGAGTCCAAATAAAGACTTTGAGGAGAAATAGCTGAACCAGGAGGCCTAGAAGACGAGGAGTGAGGGTAAAGAAAGGGGTTGTTAAGAAAAGTGTTCTGATGAGCATGAATTTCATTTTCACCAGAAGATTGAAGAGGAGATAAAGAATAAGAACTAGAAGGAGAAGTATTAGTAGTGGAAGATAAGTTTCTAGCAGTTGAGGACTGAAGTGAAGCGTTGGAAAATACAGTTGTGCCAGGAGTTGAAGTAATAGTAGAAGTATTAGTAGTAGTAGTGTTAGAAGAAGAAGAGAGTTCCACAGGCTTTCTTGAACGGTTTCTGCCTCTATGCATGTGTCTTTCACAGTATTTAGAGTCTGGATATGCTTCCTTAGAGCACCTCCATTTCTTCCCATCAGTTCTTCTGCATCTTCCTGGTTCTGGGTCTGCTTTTCTGCCAAAACCCACCTGAAAACAACCCCACCCTACTGCACAAACCAAAAAGAAACACTCTTTAAATATTGTTCTCACTTTTAAGCAAATAAAAACGATTTTTTTAACAAAGGGTTTACTTGGTTGATGAGGAAAGAGTCTTGAAGCCAAAGAAGACTCCAGACTTCTTTTGACAGAATAGAGGAGTTCAGGTGGGATAGGGACACCTGAGACCATGTACTTGAAGATTAGAGCTTGATGTTCAAGCTCTTGCCACTGTGTTGCAGTGAAAGGCGAGCTACTTGTTCTTGCAGCAGTTGCATTCAACATTTCTTTCAGAGACTTTAAAAAGAGAGGTGATGAAAGTTGAAAACAAAAAGAGCAGTAAATTATGTTAGAATATATGTGTGGAGAGGGTTCAGATGCAGAAGAGAGAAGGAAGAAGAGTAGTTGCTGTAGTTGGGATGGTCATGATGTTTTGCAGAATCATGTTCTGCAAATGAAGGAAAAACCAATGGCTTAGTTTGGATAATAAGAAAGAGCAGCTGAGGCTTAAGCTGACCCTTCAGTTCAGTTATCTCTCTTGGGGGTAGGGTTAATAAAGCAGGATGTGATGAGGAGTGAGTCTGGTCTTTATAATGACTGCAACACTGTTGGCTTCTGCTTTTTTGTGCAGCTGCCACTCCTGCCTTCTCTCTCTCATATCTTTCCATAAATCCATCAACTAATCTACAAATACCAATACTCCAATTTTTTTTTCTCCATAAAATTACTGTTACACTGTGTTTGGTAAAATTAAAAATAATATAAGTTAATTATTTATAAAGTAGGATAAATTAAGATTTTTTTCTTGATTAAAAATTTTATTTACTTAAAAAGACAGTAAATTAAGAATTTCTGATAAATACTTTTTAAGAATACAATAAAAACAACACATAGTTTTTTTGTTGGACAAAAAGAGTAAGCAAAAATTTCTTCTAAATAAAATTTTTTAAGTAATTTTATTTTATAAAACTTTCATTTACCTTGAAAATATTCCATCCAAACATACAATTAAAAGCGAAAAACATTTTTTCTGTCACATTTGAACTAATTTTTTGAATTTAAATAAGGTGAAAAGATTATATTAGAGGTGAACAAAATCAATGTAATTTGTAGAGGATAAAACGGACATAGCTCTCCTTCGGTTTTGGTGTGGCCACCACATCATGACCTGGAAATAAGTGCCATGTCATTATGCGTAGGTACCTGCACATAATATAGTGCTCTAAAGGATGAACGTAGCCCAAAATCTCTGCCCACAAGAAATTGAATAATTTAATGTGAAATGAGTTTAGTAGTAAGTGAGGGTTGAAACGGGCACCTTTAAAAGATGTGCCTTAAATAGGCATCGTGTTGGATTTATGGAACTGACAATGTTTCGATCAGCTTGCACGCACTTCAAAACCAGCGGAAAAAATATCAAGAGAGTAATGTAAGATGGAATTACAGCGGTGAAATATGGGAGGAAGAGGATTGGTGGGAGGGAGGTTCTGGGTTGTTGGGTAGCAATAAAGAGGATTATTGATTTTGATATGTATAGTTGAAAGTTGGGACAGTGTCAGGGGATGACAGTGCAGTCGGAGGAGGAGGAGGAGTGTGAAGGGCGGTTGTTTTATCGTTTCCTCACTCTGCTACTTTACACATGGTGCTTCCTCTTCATTTTACGCCTCTTTTTATCGTATTTTTTCAATTTTATGAACAGTCAATTCCTAAAAATAAATAAATATAATTTATTATTTAAAAATATTTTTATTTTTATTAAATTAGTGATATTTATATTTTATTAATATATATTTATATTTCCAAATATTTATTATTCATTTAAAATAATTACTCCATAACTCAATAACTCATTTATAAATTTTTTCGATCGTTGAAATTTGTCATTTAATTTGAGACGGATAGAGTATTTTTTAAGCAAACGAAGTCAACCCTTAAATAAAGTTAAATAAAATTTAAATTTTTAATAATCAACTATAAATTAATCGATAAATTCGAAATATTTGAGGGGAAATGATTTTAATTCTCATTTTAGTTATTTACTGTTACTCAACTACTTCCTCAAATCTTCATAACAAATTATATTACGAGGATCATTCCTAGTAAAAACTAATTTTACTGAAAAAAAAAATAAATACTCAAATTTATTTGCAATATATTTAATAGTTCAAAATTGATAATAAATTCTCTATTATAATGACCTCACAATAGTTTGGTGATAACTTCAACTCATTGCACAAGAAAGACTCAATTCTTTGCATTTTTTTTAACTACTCGGTATCTCACCTTCAATGAAGATTAATTCAGTATTAGAGTGGGAGGTAAAACTCCGACCTCATAGGGGCGACTCCGCTAGAATTCAATTCTGAAAACACATCAAACCGAACCTTACAAGAGAACTGAGTTGTCAACTCAAGTAACACTTTATGAGTTTTAAAATACATGTATGACTTATAGATCTTTCTAATTTCTTTTCTCCCATCTGTTTTTAACCAAATGTACGTGTTTTCCCATTTGTTTTCATCTTTTTTTTTTTTTGAAATACATTTGTTTTCATCTTAATGAGGTCGTTTCTGATTGTCTACTCGGCATCTTCAGTTTGACCTGAAATTACCAGTTTCACGACTGAAATCTATATTGAGCCATGGAAGTTGGATATTGTGTAAGAGCAACTAACATAAAAATCTATGGAAGAAGAGTAAAATCAGATGTACAGCAGTCAAAAAATGGAGATGGAGACATGGAATATAATCAGTGTAGTCTTATAAAATTGAAGATGAAGTGATGTGAGGTTGTGGCAGGGCTACCTTCTATCACAAAACATTCTTCACCCTTTAGTCTTAGGATACAATAAAAGGGAAGTGGCATAATATTGGTGGCAATTTCGGGGCTTATTTAGCTAAAAATAATGATTTGTTTTGTTTTATTCATGACAATATATATACATATACTTGGTGTGTCACTTCAATGTAGTTGCTTGCATGAAATTGCTGAGGCAGAAGAGGACTGGGGCATAGCAACTATTATGGAAAGTTGGTAACAGCCACATCAAGATAATGGCAGACCGACAGTGCAACCTATTCCTGGGCCAGCTCTTCGTCATACAAATGAGAGGGCTTCAGCTTAATTAAAAGGGTTTTTTTTAGATAACGCCACTAAATTTAAAAACTTCACATATGGATTCCAGATATAAAACATTTCTAAAATACGGATTATGCATTCATTCTTTTTCAAAATTTCCATGATGGTAGTTGCATGATTTTTAAAAGAATTGGTTACTTTTAAATGATATGGATAAAAGTGAATATACATAGTTGTGGTGTTTATTTTTGAATAACTTCTATTTAGAGGGGTAAAGAGTGTAATTATCCCTGATTAAAAACTTTTGGGCTTGGAAAAACTCCAATATCCTTCGGAAAAATATGATAATGTCCGATTTGTGTTTTCAATTGTAGGAAATGTCAGGGTATGTTTGTTCATTTTTGTTTATGACAGTTCAAGTTTTGAAAATATAAAAATACCCTATTGTAAGTTTACAATTGTAAAAATATCAGGTATGTTCATTGTTGTTCATTATTGTTCATATATAGAAAGAAAATAAAACGGGATATGCAATACAAATAGGAAACTGACTACTTGCTAAAAATCAGGAGATTTAAACGCACAATATATAAAAACGTATCCTTTATGCTCATTGTTGTTCATTATTGTTCATGTATCGAGAGAGAATAAAAATTAACATTTTAAAAATTAAATTATCGAACCTGACGTTTTCATAATTTCAAAGCTTAAACTTATATAAACAGAAATGAACAAACATACTCTAGCATTTTCAGAAATACAAACATGTTACTATGTATTTTACATAATTTTATGAATATATTCTTTATAGAAAATTACGGATTAAGAAGTAAACAATTTATCAGTTATTTATGTAATTTTTCTCTTAATTTATTTGTAACGCCCTAAATTTTCAATTTAATTTCATTTGGAAATAAATTATGAGTGAAAATGCGAAAAAAAATTTTGCGGATTATTTAGGTATTAAGTCGGTGGGAAGAGTTGAGAGTTAAGTGAAAGAATTTGAAATTGAGATGCGATAAAAATCGGGATGAGTGAAACCGAGCATAAGAGAGGAGTACGAAGGGACTAAGAAACCAAACCACGAAGGGCAAAACTGTCCAAACCAATTATTTGTAAACCTTAAAAGCCTTAGGTTTTGTTCTTTTCCCTTCCTCGTCCATACATGCACGTTACTTTCCTCCATATTTCCTCTCCCTAATTCAAAACCCTAATTACCATCATTCTTCATGAAAACCTATTATTCGGGAGTTCTAAAATCAGTCGAGAGGGGTGAAGTTCGGTAAGTTTTTCATAGTTAATCTTGTAAATTTCGTTTGTCTCCATTACCCTAACTTTCTGACCACATTTCTCTTTCGTTTGAGCTCCGAATTGAGTAAACGATAGCTCGTTGGGAAGCTTAATATGCATACTACCTACTGGTAACAAGTTTTTATGTTAATTTGTGATTTCGGTGGTCAAAATTGGTGATAGAAAGTAACCCATACAAAGTGACAAATTTGGGGTCTATTGTGCCCAGCTTCTTTCCGTGTTCTGTTGCTTAGGTAAGCTTCTTGGGCATCCATTGAGTGTTTTAAGTGTCAATTTAATTGGGTAATGTTTGATGAGAGAGATGGAAGTAAGGATAGGAATATGCTTGAGGTTTTCAAAAAGGAAACGTAAGAACTAGGATGGTTAGAGTGTTATGGGAGGTAAGAAGCATTCAATTATCTGCAAATGAACCTGCTAGAATGTTAAAGGTGGTTGGTAAAAAGGAAATCAAAATGTGATAGTTGGGTTAGTGATTAATGAGGAGGTGTTAAGAGGAGAGAAACTAACCTAATGCAATATATATACACATCTTAGGCATTGTTCATTCCTTTTATCTAATACTTTGAACATTAAGTTGATGTGAGATTAATGTGAATTCATAATGTAGATAATAGGGAATCCAAATCATGGCAAGGACGGTTCGCAACTGAGCCATTAGGCGTTTCGTGCGAGGTAAGTAACACGAGCGCAGCTTCCCTAATCTAGATGTATTCCTGAATGCATGTTGCTTGTCGTATGAGTATGTGGAATCAGTATGATAGATTAATGTTGTGCTAATGATTGGTTATGTCGGCTAAGTTGAAATTGTGTTAATATTGTCTGGTTGATAATTTGTATGATTAGTTTCATGGATTGTGATTGATAACATATGCTTTGATTGGTCTGAAATTGTGGTTTTCACACATGTTCTGTTTGATGATAAACTCTTACGCGTTATGTGAGTATATGTAACATTCTGAAAAAATATTCATAAATATATCATCCTCAATGTTATAAATAAAATTATATTTACGAGACAGAATTTTTACGAGAAATAATTGTTACGAAGAATAAATAAATTAATTAATTAAATATATATATATATATATATACATGTCATGAACATGTCATGCATGTGTCATCATGCACTTATTACAAAATACATGCAAGGTGATATATTTTCATTTTACCAACATAAAAGATAGTAGGTATGGTAGGTTTAGTAGGTTTAGTAATATTAATTTAGTATATTTTACCTATAAATAGACTAAAAACTTAGGAAATGAAACACACCAAATTTCAGAGAAATGTAAGGAGAGAGAGAGATATAGTTTAGAGAAAGGAACAGAGAAATTCGGGTAGCAGGAGGAGGTGTCGGTCATACGAAATACAAAATCCGACTTTTCCAAAAATACGTCGAAAATTATACCCAAATTTTCTAACGTATTTGTGCTAAATCTAGGAACGCGTATTTTTATAATATGACGTTGGAGGTAATTGCAACTTGCCACACTTAATTTAATAAATTAAGTATTTGTATATTTAATGTTATTCTTATTAAATTTTATGAAATATGCGATAATTATTATCTAAATTATGTTCATATATTTATGACATGCATAGCGAATTATTTATGCTATTAATTACAGGTCTAGGAAAATTCTGTCAAAAAGGCGATAAGAGCCTAATGAAAGTGGTTCTTAACTAAGACCGATTGTGTCTTGATCACATACCTGAGAATTTACCTGGTGTAATTTTTAGTATAAGTTTTTCACACGTTATTTGTTATTTGAACTGGATATGAAATAAATAGTAAAGGATGAGAAAT
>CANYCX010188026.1:0-10737 GCA_948193385.1 Breynia disticha f. nivosa | reverse complement strand
AAGGCCAGAAGGAAAAAGAACGAAGGTGTGCAGTGCACTAGTTTGGACTAGGTTTAATACTTTGTACATGACTATGTTACATTCTACATGTAGTGTATTTTGACAGGTTATTATAGAAATATGAACGTTCAGTATCTTATTTATGTTATGACCGATTTGATTGTAAATGGATTTGGATGCATTACACGTTTTGTGAAATTTTTGAATTATGTTTCAAAATCTAGCTTGATACATATATGTTTATCATTAACATTTTATATTACTTATTTTATTTTATCCAAAGATAAAAAAAATTGATTTCCGAGTTTGGATATCATGTGCAGGAGGGAAGTATACGCAAGTGATATTTAAATTCGGGGGTCACACAAAAAGCCAAGGAACTGCTTCCTTCAACAAAATGTAATAATGACATTACCTTCAAAAAGGGAGGGCAAGGAATAGAAAACCTCCAATGATTTACACTCCATGTTTTCTAACCTCCATTGTTCATTTTCTTTCAATTATGTTCCTACCATTGTCTTCCTCATTATTTCACAATCATGTACTTAGTCTCCCCAATCATTTCTCTCCGAATTGTACTATTACTTTACTCCCAATTCCAATCACTATCTTTCTTTTCACCCTCTTAAGATTCTACCGATCATGTAACCATAAAATTCCTCTCAAAATCCTCACAAAACACTACTCGTTTACTCGCTTTAAATTATCTCCTGAGATTTTGGAAAAATGCTCACATTCTTTGTTTTGTTTGATTTCCTATCTCCAAATTCGTTAACCATTTTTGAATTCCCAATTCAAATTCTTATTCAATCGTCATACGTTTTAGTTTCCTCAAACTCATCCTTGTATTCACATGCTCATTCACTTCTATATTTCTAGCTTTGTTTGATCATCTCATCCACAAGGTGATTTTCTACTCTCTCAAATCTCCAATGATGTAATTTTATGACTATGAATCCTTAAATTCCTTCATTCACTTTTTCAATCATCATAGATAATTATAATTTTCTCATATCCTTGATTTCCTACTTGGTTCACTTCTTACCATTATGCTCTCTTCCTTACTACGCAATTCCCAATAGAATCACCGATTTTCAAAGATTTCAACTTTTGTATCCTCTCCACATAATACACAAAACTTTCTTATCTTTACATTATATTTATCCATTCCCTTAATTAAGCTACTGGAGCTCCAGTAGTCTGGCACGAGACCATATTAAACAGCACGTGGGTCGTGTCGGGCTTTTGGATCCCTCAAATCATACCATTAAATCATTCTTTACCCTCACCCATTTCATACATCAGCAAGCGCAGTAAGTTCATAACATTTACACCATAAAACACTGTAAGAAATTTTCACTCATTGTTTCACACAATATTCCATATCCCATAAATTTAAGTTAATACACAATTCATCGAGGCACCCACACCACTTACAAATGTTTCCATATTGCCAAGACATGCACAATTTCATTCATATCATATAAGCATCAATTTAAATCATGCCACACAATGCAATCCACTAATACATTTTATTTCACATAGTTATTTCAAATCAAGAAAACCATTCAATCATGCCCATAAGAAATTATTTGACAACTCTATCATCAACTGGAATTCCTCCTCAGTCCAAGATTACCAATTCTCACATCTTGTATCCCTTGTATTCAAAATACAAAAATCAGTTATTGGAATAAGCAAAACATAAACATGTCATCATGTTATTGGTCCCATATAAGCAAATCAATCATTTCCTCAATCCATTTTCTCACAAAGCATCATAATTTATCATGCATCATCACCAATGTCATCTAATTATTGGTCAATTCATAACATGCCATTTGTATAACACAATATTATTACAAAGATGCATTCCATCACTCAAAACACAATCCATGTCATAACTAATTTGGTCCATATCATACTCACATTATTTCATTGTCATAATTTTCAACCCATAATCAATCAATTCATGCAATCTCAATCATAATCATATATATGTGATACTCAATATCACACATCTTTTCAAGAATAAATATATTCATATTGTCAATCTCAATTAATTAACAAGGTTTCATGCATTTACAAAGGTATAACAAGATCCATACATCACCACATATGCCACATTTACACTTTATTTCATACCATATCATTTTCTCAACATTCGCAAACAATGCACATTTAGTCAACTATGTTTAACCAACATTTTCTTTCAAGCCGACAACATAACATGTACCCCTATATATTTCAACTGTGCATTAACTATATATATATTCAACTCAATTAACCAAACAATTTTTGGCACATTCATATATCGCATATAGCTCCATCACTTTCATAATTAAGTCCACACTTGATCACCTACACATTAATGGTTCATTATGCAATATCGTTGCTTTCACACGTGTAAATTATTGCCCTTTCTTTTAAACCTTCACAATCCAAACACAATTCACAACATGAAAATATAATACACAATCACAACACTCCAATCATACAAGTCATCTCAAACTGTATTTTCCATATGAAGAATTTCATGTTTAACCAATAATAACCATTTTATTTAGTCGTTATCCATACATGTAACCAACTAAATCAACTAATAAGTTTAGTTACATGCATTCTTTATAACCGACATTTCACTTGAAAACATCATAACATTATCATTCATCACACTAGGACCCTTAGCATAGTAACACAATTATGCACACAAATCATATCAATTATTTCGAATTACATATTTCTTCTTCAATTCACTCTCAACCATTAAACCATTAAAACACACAAGTCATCATACCTTGTAGCATCTAGTCATAAGGATTCCACAAGGTCTGAGCATAAAAATTTTCTTAAACCATACTTGATTTTCAAACTAAAACAATGTTTTTAAAAGCCAAAACATACAGATGACTTAAAAACAATGCACCTATCCTGAGGGAATCTAATTCCCGCTCGGATACTACTAAATGTGAAGCCCAAAATTAAATCCTAATTATTCTTAATTGATTGGAAAACATGGATTTTTTTACCTAATGACCTATGCATAATTTAAAGGAGTGATGTTACATGGAAGCTGTGGTAAAAGTTTACAAAATGAAAACATGTGTACTACTATAAATGTTCATGTATAGTCATGCAATAAGTCAAATCACTCATGCAACCATGAGAAATACAAATCTGAATAAAATCATAAATGTGCTCTGTCGACCTCCCTTGTGGAAATCCTTCTAATCCTGAACACCTAACAATCAAAAAACTACTGTGAGTAATTAAATACCCAGCAAGTACACCTACGACACTTACCAAGGTAGCTAATAAAATGTCCTATCCTATTTACCATATTAATCACTTACTAATTAATCACGTTACTATAAATGTATGCATTTTTTTCAAACTTTTCTTATAATATATACGTAATTTGTTAGCATTAACCTTTGTTCATCTTCTTCTAATCTTATTAATCATACATACAACCATATTGTATCTTCAGTTTATAGTTCATCTGCTATATACTCAGAATATAGATTCTAATAGCTAACACATCCATGGATTAAAATCTGTGTTAAGCTACTTTTATACTTTATTATGCATATAACCTGGATATACCAATCAATATTTATAACACTCCTATAATCAATTTCAACATATCAATAGTTGTTAGGCATATATTAACTCATATAACAACAAACACCTCAAAACAACGACAAATTCATATATATATATATATATATATATATATATATATATATATATATATACATAAATATAAGATAACCATCTCCACAAAAAACATATCCATATTAATCCATAATCAAAACACAAGGAATGCATAGGCAAAACATGCAACAGCACTAAAAACATCCTAGACCCAAATTTGATAAGGAGAGAGAAAATAGTCTAGGAGCAGCAGTCGACCTACCTATCAAGTATAAATCTCTATCTCTACTCTCTACTAGATCCTGAAACCATGATTCACAGTTGCGTGATTTGTGGCTTAGTGAATAGTCATTTAATTAACCAAGTTATCAATAATAACAAATAAATGTAACACAATAAACCATATACTTTTGCAAGGATTCTCTCTATAAATCTTTTAATGATATTTTTATACGTTTGATTGCTTACCATGCATCGTAATCGATTATCTATACAGCAAAATAACAATATAATGTATAACCCCTCCACATATATGATTCTATACAAAGGATCTTCCCCTCTATGGCATAAACCCCTCTACATATGATTGATTATAAATCAGCAATCCACACCTCCTCACATCAACACCATGTCACGTCTATGGTAATCGTAATACAAAATCATATCATTCACACTGTAACGTACCTTTATGCATTCTCATTTTGTTCGTACCTATTTGCAATTCGATAATATGAAATATATATATGTATATATATATATATATATATGTTACTATTTTATACCATTTCCACACTTTACCATTTCTTTGCAATTCATATAGTCTAACGATCAATCATTCATTATCGCATACTCAATTGCATAATCCATATATAAATTCATATTTAAAGTGAGTTAGACTACTCACTTGTCAACAAAAATACTCGGACTTCTGTGTTCGCTGGTTCTCCCCTAATTGTCTGATCTATCATCCTATATAAATCATATATAAATCTTTCTATAAGATTCTATATAACGATAATTACTTCTGCTTCTCGTTCTAACAAACCCTAAACCTAACCCTAGAAATTCCTAAATTTCTCTTTCATCATAAATTCATCAATCTATGTCAATTTTATAATCATTTTAACATTCATTTCTATAATCATTTTGATAATAAAACTAGTAAAACTCATCAAAATTTACGATAACTTCCGATAATACCGGTTTTGACCACACCAACGAATGCCCGGCTCAAGATTACGATTGATTTGATAACTCAAATCAATTCCTTTACCTAATATTCCACTCAATCCTCTCTCTAAAACCATAACTCATTCTCTACCTCCTTTCTCTCCTTCTTTCTTCCTTTGTTGAAACTTTCCAATTATTTATCGCGTGAACAAACTTATATTTATTCATCAAAATAGTTGAGAATGCATGGTGGGATGTGGATTACGCGCGGTCATGAACACCAAGCCTTTTCTCACCCTCCACCACGTGTACGTTTTTGTTTTTAAACTTTCTTTGACTTTTGGTTCACTTAACATCAACCTTCTTTCAACCTTCCTTAAACTTCTTTCAAATAGTTTATTTTAGTCATTTTATCATATAAATTCTTATTTTCATTAATCATTTTACTTATAATATTAATTGTATGGTTTCTGGACGATAATGTTTCAACTAATGCCTAAGTACTCAATGGTAAGGTCTCTTAGGTGTTTTAGTTTATGAGGAAACAACCCTAGATCATTAGCTTACTTCAGATATGTATTAGTACATTATTCCGGGTCAAACTAGCTTTCTGGGAAAAATTAACGTATGTTAAACCTATCACTAATGTACGTTATTCTTCATCAAATTTTCAGACTACGAATAACGTAGCTTACTATAGTAGTAATGTACGTTATCCGATACTAAAGTACATTATTATTAAAAATAATGTACGTTACTTACCTTTCTTTCTTAGATAGAACTCTCAGATCAGTCATACATCAACATAAGGTACGTTAATATACATTTCAACATACGTTATCTCGTTCCAGAACTCATTTCCATACACTTACATCAAATTACACACATACACACTTCATACAACATCAAAGCATATCAAACCAACCATTTTAAACTCTCATATAACCATTTCGTATACAACTCATAATAAAGCACATCACATGACCAAACCAACTTATTCATGCAAAGAATCATAAACATATACTTCCAAAGTACTCATTTCATTATCACATCCATAACACAAACTCACTCTCAATCCACAACAACACATATATTCATCCATATCTTTAAGCATTCTAAGTTAACATGCATAATTACATTGTGATGAAGATGAATGTATGCATTCACGAATATGTCAATGCAACGCACAAATGCATTCTTCGGAGACTTTCATTTCATATGAGAGATCTCTCTCTCTCTTATTTTTGGACAAAGCCCCCTGGTTTCACAATTAAGAGAGACTCCACTCTCTTTTCGCGCAATGGGTAAAAACCCCATTTTAATAAATGAGACAAACTCCAATCTCTTTTTTCAGACAAGGACAAAAACCCCTTTTTATAATTAAGAGAGACTCCACTCTCTTTTCGTGCGTATGGGCAAAAAAACCTTTTTTCATAATTAAGAGAGACTCCACTCTATTTTCGTGCATATGGGCAAAAACCCCTTTTTTTCATTTTCTCACCATGAATATGCGTAAATGCTCATGATATGCCATTGAGGACATGTCTCAATGCAAACAAGCATTTCAAGTTTCATTCATAATTTGCCATATGCCACATGCTCATGAACATTGAAGACTTTTCATAAAAGAGCATGTCATTCACAAGTACCATTTGCAATTCAACTCATCCCAACATCAATGCCAAACATCCATAATTAATTTTATAACAAAACTCATAAGGATATAGCTACACAACCCATACACATCACATTTCACAACGTACTTACTCTTAAGTAACTCACATTAACATTCAAATTATTAATAGAACATTTTCATAACACCTTACCATCATCAATTAAATGCAAAACATACCAACACAATCTCAAACAACTTCCAAATGATTTCACATAAAGACATACAAGTAACAAAGTCCTTTATCGACACATTTTTTCTACCATCTTAACAAATGAAGCATTAATCACACAACTTAACCATACAGAAGCAAAACCTACCATGGTAAGTGTCATTCGATGTAATTACCTTGAAATCCAGCCAAGCTCACCTTCCTAGCAATATTTTCAAACAAATTTTGATTTTGATTCTGATTTAAATCAATCTTCCCACCACAGGCAGCCCCCTTTCGGTCTTCTAGGCCATCACAAATCTACGAATCCAACCTTGTTTAGTTAGAAACAAAACGACAGCAGACGCTATTTTGTGAAATACAGTCGAAGGTTAGTGTTTTCATTGTGAAATGGAGGTGGAAGAGGCAGCTGGAGGTGGTGCATGCAGTGGTCATGGCAACTGGGCAAAGAAAGCATGGACAGGGGAAAGAGGCATGGGAGGAAGAGAAAGAGAGGTTTTGTGGTGGCTTTGGGCTTGCGAAGGCCAAAAGAAAAGGAATGCGTGCCTCAGTTGTGGATACCAGAGAAAAGGACAGGGGAGAGAGGTTGTGGTGGTGCATGGCAACAGTGAGGGAGGGCAATGGAGCTGAGGCAAGGGAGAGAAATGGTGTGAAGGGAGAGGGAAAGAAAGGGGAGGGACAGTTGCAGCTATTTAGAGAGGAAGAGAAGAGAATATTTAGGGCTAAGCGTGTGTGTGGGTTCTTTAGACTTAAAAGTATGTCATATAAAATGTAAAAAATGGCCTTACACTCCTATTTTTATTTCTTTTTGCCCATATGCCTTTTCTTCTGCATTCTGTAAATTTATGTTTTACACAAATCGTATACTAACATTTATTTAATTAATTTGAATTGAACATATTTTTAATTTAAATTAATCCCTATATCTAAATTCGTTAACCATTTTTGAATACCCAATTCAAATTCTTACTCAATCGTCATACGTTTTAGTTTCCTCAAAATCATTCTTACAATTCATTTGCTCATTCACTTCTATATTTCTAGCTTTGTTTGGTTATCTCATCCATAAGGTGATTTTCTACTCTCTCAAATCTCCAATGATATAATTTTATGACTATATGAATCCTCGAATTCCTTCATTCACTTTTTCAATCATCATAGATAATTATAATGTTCTCATATCCTCGATTCCCTACTTACTTCACATGTTACAATTATGCTTTCTTCCTTACTACTTAATTCCCAATAGAATCACCGATTTTAAAAAATTTCCACTGTTGTACCCTCTCAACATGATACACAAAACTTTCTTATCTTTACATTATGTTTATCCATCCCCTTAATTAATCATTAAGCTAAATAGCATTGGTTATACAAGGCAAAGAATGTGACCCCCGAATTCAAACATCACTCACGTATAACTTCCCTCCTGTAAGTGATACTTGAACCCAGAAATCAAGTATTTGATTTTTTTTAATAATATAAGATAAACAATTAAGAGATAAAAATTGAAGGACATAAAATAACAAACTCATTTTCATAATCATTTATATAAAGTTTACAAGGCATTTATCCAAAATAAATTTACAAGCTAACCTGGGTTATAAAAGAAACAAGAAACAAAAATTTCCTATTTCTATGATAACCTGCCAAAATACATCTCATGCCAATGCATACAAATATAGTCATGTACAAAGTCACAAACAACCCTATTCCAAACAATGCACTGCACACCTCAGTTCGCCTCTTTACAATCTCCGACTATCCGAAGTAATGCACATCGTCTCGACCAAAAGGTAGGCAGCTTAAATTCCTGCCGAGCGTTGCAGGCAATAATTGCGTGAGTTATAAACTCAGTAAGAAACACAACCATAAATGGTCAACTTCATTCAAAATCAAATAATTCCAATATCATTTTAATTCAAATTATAAATGTGTTCATGGTATAGAATAAGGTTATAAACTTATAATTCATCAAATAACTCTTATCCTCATATCTAAGAACAACATTTTCCACATTTTAAGCTGATCTCAAGTGAGAACGCAGGGTTAATCATCAGTACGCGTTGTGGTACATAAATACGCGAACTCGCCTCCACACCGCGTACTGATGAAGACAAAATTCACACCGAACACAAGTAAGAACGCGGAGTCAACACAAAGTACGCACGACAGTTCAAAACTACGTGGCTTAATTCTCACCCCGCGTATTTTGGATAAACATTCGATCAGATAAACAGGTAGGAACGCAGGGTTAGCAATGACTACGCGGACTCGCCCCCACACCGCGTTCTTTGGGGAAACCCCGCGTATCTACCTGTTAATCCGGCAAAACTTTTAACAAATTCACATTAACATTTTCAAAACACCACACCATATAAACACAACATCAACCAAAACATTCCCTATCATTTTTCATCCTCATTCAAACACTCAATTCACATTAACCATTTCAAACAACTTCATCAAAACATAATCGAGAACATTCCAAATTTTCATCAACCATTGCAAAACCATAACTAACTCATACGATCACCATCAATCCAAAGTCAACAAGTCATAGATCATACTCCAAAAAATCATGCCAAACCAAATCAATTCTAAACCAATGAACCGTACAAGTTCAACAATTCACGAAAGGCACAATCATAGTGAATTGAGGATGTATATTTCTCAATGCCTTATATAATATGATCTTTCATACCCCAAATTCATTTAAGCCAGAATTTGGCCCCTTTAGATGACGTTTGCAAATGGGCCTTGTCGGCCGGGAGTTAAGGTTACGGTATGTTACTATGGACCATAGATTTATATGCCCTCTATAGGCCAAATTAATGCACACTATAGGCCAGAATAATGCCCACTATAGGCCAGAGACACTCAATCACTAAAATGTGAATGAGTTTCCACTGTGCCACAGTAACGTATGTTTTATATACGACTACAAATATACTCCCACAAGCCAGTAACCCTCCCCCATCTCATATTCTTGCTCCCATGAGCCATTCTTTAATTTTACATGCTCCCAAGGAGCCCCTATATGTATCCATGATGTGAAAATAATCACATAATACGACCATGCATAACTAATCATGCTGAATCAATCAAGAAACATCATAACATAGCATGATCACAATCACAGTATAATTCACAAATTCACAACAACAACCACATTTACATCAACACATACACGGAATCATCACATCCCGCATTTCACAAACATTTCACATAACAAATTTATCAATCATACTCAAATTCACCAATCACTCTAGATTCATAACATATAACCATAGGTTTATAATCACAACATATTTCATACACAAAATATACAAACAACAGAAGCTACGCTCGTGTTACTTACCTGTCAAAACTCATTCACTATCCAGTCTAGGAACCTCCTTCGCCCAGATTAGGTCCTCCTAAACACATTTAAAGATCATATCAATTACATAAATATATATATATACCCATTTACTAAACAATAATTAAGTGATGATGTTAGTTTTCATATATGCATTTATTATCTTTCACCATCATTTCACTTCCTTCATTTACTTCTCTTACCTACCCTTCATTAAATTCCATTCCTCATTTATCACTAACCAACTGCAACTCACTTAATAAACCCATGAATGCATAATTCTACGATTCTTACAATTCAATACATAACCTAGACCCGATTTCTTCCGATTCTCTTTCCAAAACCCTACACATTTTTCCTTATTCTTAAATTACTTATACACCATTAAAGACCCAATTAAATTGGTCATATATTACACCTCCTTAGAGTCCATTGAAACTTACCCTAGTAACAAAACTTCAAAACAAACCCTAAGCTAGAAAACCCAATCACGTCCATTTTACCCTTCCATCTTAAACATCAATTTCAAGTACCAAATACATGAATTACCACCAAAATTGAGTGCTAATGGTTACTACACATCTTAACCTTTCCAACAAGCTCTATTTCGCTCAATTCGGAGCTAAAATGAATGAAATAACACATCGGAAAGTTGTACCATCAACAAAAACGTGATTTAAAGATTTTGGTTTGAGAAAACTCACC
>CANYCX010187982.1:0-17046 GCA_948193385.1 Breynia disticha f. nivosa | reverse complement strand
TGTGTGCTATGGTGGATAATACCCAGGTCATTCTGTGTGAAATCGCATTTCATTGCACTTCATACATTATATTTCGTATATGTATGATTGAGATTGCTATTGTTGAACCTGTGTGGTTCGTAGTTGCTGTGTGCGCGATATTGTACGACTGATATTTTCCTTTGTGCTTCGTGGTATGCTATGTGCTTATTATTTGATCTGTGTGATCGTAATTACCTGTGTGCTATATTGAAACGTAAAATAAAATGATTAAAATTCAAAAAATTCGGAACACGTGGCGTACGCTCAGTGGAGGACGAAGAACGCAGAGTCGCTGCCACCATGCGTACTCTGTAGACAGATTGAAAAAAAAATAATGGTGACACAAATACGGGATTTAGGGAAAAGTAGGAATATTTTTACACCATATATGGACATTTTCTTGGCAGAAAATGTGGCAGAAAGGTCTGGGGTAAGGTGCTGAGCAGAGGAGAATTTCTGGAAACATTTTGGTGGAAAAATTATGTGGAAATTGCATCCAAAGTGAAGGTAAGATGGTTAAGGTTTACATAAGGTTGATTAATGGTTTATGGTTGTAATTTTGAGGAGTTTAAATGCTAAATAATTGATGGGAATGTTAGATTATGATGTTAAGATGTTGGAATTGATGCAGGAATAAGTTGAGATAAATTTATGTATGTTAAGTTGGTAGAAAATGGTATAAATTTAAGGTTTACATATGGTTGACAAGTGGTTGTTTTCTGGATTTTGGTAACTTAAATAAATATATGAGATTGATGAAAATTAATGTTGTAGTGATATGATTTCAGCTGAAATGGACCTATTTTTATGCTGGAATGAATTGTATTAAGATGAGGAAAATAGGTTCTAAGTCAAGTATGAGAAATGGTTGATTTGGAGTTGATAGTCGGTTGATTTAAAGTGGATAGTGTTGGAATTAACTCTTCAATGAATGTTTAGTAATTCTTGGTATGTTATAAATGACATACAGGAGAATTATAAATAATTTTAGGAAGGAATTGGAGCTGTGTTGATTATTGAGTTTGCTTGGATTGGAGGTAAGTGTTCTTACAGTTACGTATTAATTCGTACTTCAATTTTTATGCTTAATTTAATTAAGTATAAATGCCTGAGATAATATCCAAAATTGTTAGACAAATATCCAGTAAAAAGAAGAAAGGTATATTAGTTTATAGTGTTAGGAAATGAAGTTTTGATGGTTGATAAAAGGTTTAAGGAAATGAAAATGTGAAAGGAGTGAGCAGAAATCCAGAAACCTGACAAGTACGCGGTCTGGCCCCTAAGTACGCGGTGTCGCCACGAGCCCGCGTACTTTAACCTGACACCGCGTTTGTTGAAAAATAAAGAACGCGGAGTGGACGCGACCTCGCGTAATGCACCTCCACCCCGCGTAGTAAGCTTAAGTCTGTATAACGAACTGGGCCTCAGCCCAAATCCATTTTTATATATGTTAAGGTTAAATTATGGCAGACTGGTACCCAAGTATGCGGTCTAGGAACGACCACGTTCTCTATACCAACCCCGTGTACTGAACTATCCACAAAATAAAATGGGTACACAATAATACAAAATTTTACGATAGAAAATAAGAAGAAAGAATGAAGAGACAATTGGAATAAAAATAAAATAAGAAAATGAATTGTTCTTAGGAACAATATATGAGATATTGGCATGAAACTAATTGCCTTTATGAATCCTAGATAAATAAAATGACATGTTCTTTTATATCTTAATTGATAAATATATATGAGAAATTGATTATTTATGAAATCATTTAATTGCTTTGCTGAACATGTCGAGCATATGAGATTGATACATTTTTTATGGATGCATTGATCATTCATTGTGTTGCATTACTGTGTGACACTGAGATATGAGATACTGGCTGGACCTGATGATTCCGGGCGACAGCTCGATGCCGGTCTGGGATCGATGATTCCGGGAGAGATCTCGATGCCATACAGGGTACGATGCCGATCTGGGACAGAGGGAAAAATGATATGAAAAGAAAAGAAAACAAAAGAAATGAAAAGAAAAGAAAAAGAAAGAGAAAAGAAAAGAAAGACCCGAGGGCAGACAATTGCATATGATTGCACTGTATTCATATGCATTTGAGTCGCATTCATACATGACTTATTTATTTTTATGTTTTAATTTATGAATGCTTATGATTAAAAATTTTATGAGATATACATATATATAAATATATTGAGATTGACATGCTTAATACCCTTAAACGATAATGAGGTAAAAGTTAAGAAGATATGTCGTGATTGAACCCTGTGAAACTAGAAAATTGAAAGGTGTCTAGATTAGGGGGAAAGATCATATTCCTAGAGGGGGATATTGATTCTTTCCCTGCGCTCATTTAAACTTACGAATTAATTGAAGTATAAGAGACTTACTGAGTATTGAAAAAAATATACTCACTCTTTGTTTTAATGTCTAAATGATGCGCAGGACGTGGATAGCTGCCATTGGACTAGAGTTACAGTGATCGTGTACAGAGCTAGCTGTTGTCAGAGGTCGAGCTCCATTACACTGTTTTGCGTAGTTCAAAGTTTGGGAATTTGTACTTATTCTAAATATGTTATATTTGGAGTTTGGAATTGTTTTCAAACTTATATTTGCTTCCGCTGTAAAATATTTTATGCCTTGACTGTTTTGGGCCCGAGTATGTTACAAAACTCGATTTTGTTTTCTCTCTCCTCTGATTTTACATCCGAATCAACTCTGATTTATGATTATTTTATAAAGATTATTAATTTAAAAGAAAAAGGGTTTTAAAATATGAGCGTCACACGGTCGTTATATAACAGTTCTACATAAAGTATGAACTTGCTCAATTAAGAATAAAGGGCATATTAGCTTAACACAAAACTTAATCCATGGATGTGTTAACTAATACAATCGATATTCTTGATATATATATAATGAAATAAAAGTAAATGGAATATCCAACATATTGGTATGAAGTTACTCAAAGTATAAATAAAGACGTGTATGCAAATTATAAGAAAAGGTTTTAAAATGTACGTGATTAATATGGTAATTAGAATAGGATGTTTTATCTCGCTACAAACTCAGCTATCTCCTTTTCATGTTCACCCACCAGTACATCTCTCGCATATCGCGATACATTTTTGTACTACCTAGATGAACTGAATAAGGCAAAGAATGTGCCTCAATCATCAAGTCAATCTTCAAGTCAGCTAAGTCTGGAATGCACAATCTCTCCTGGTGATACAACAAACCATCATCATCCAATGAATGAGCTGTACTCACTTTTCCTTTCTCAACTTTCTTCTTGATTTGCATTAGATGATCATCTTCTTTCTGTTGCTCAACAATTAACTCCCGCATCTTAGGTCTAACTCTGATATTTACTAACATCTGATCGTCAACCAAATCCAAATGCACTCTAAGTTCTCACAAAGCAAATAATGACTCCGCTCTATAAATAACAGAATCATCATCTGTAACGCCCTCCATTTTACATTTTATTATGAAATTTAAATTAAATATTTAGTAAAATACAAGTAAATTTTTTGCAAAAAGTTTACAAATATAAAGACGAGGAAAGGAGAGACCTATAAGTTGAGGAAATAAAAATTAGGAAGTCATTAGAACAAGTTGGACCGAGGGGACACGTCCAATAAGGGTAAAGTCGTCCAACCTGATAAGTATTTAAACCCTACTCTATACTCTCCACCACACACATATATTTTCCTCTTCATCTCCTCTATATTATTTTTCTCCATCACTCCAAACCCTAATCACCATTTTTCCTCACAAACCCTAAAGTTCGAAAGCTTCAGGATCCGTTGATAATCTAGTTTTGGTAAGTTTTCCTCTATTGTTCTTGTTAATCCCGTATGTTTTCCTTACCCTAGGTTTCCGACTACATATTTCTCTCATTTAAGCTCCGATTTGAGCGTATGATAGCTCGTTGGAAAGCTTAATGTGTACATGACCTAGTGGTAACCATATTTCATGTTAATTTGTGGTCTAGGTCACCAAAATCCTTGAAAGGAACTCATCCCTACAATGTGGCGAAATTAGGTTTTTGTGACCGGACGTTCCACGTGTTTTCATTGCTTAGGTAATCTTCTTTGTGGTCTATTACTAGTGTTTCAAGTGTCAATTTCTTTGGGTAATGTATTATGAGGAAGATATAAGGAAGATTAAGAAAAAGTGTAGGGTTTTTTAGAGGGAATCATGAGTATTATGTTCGGAATGTGTGAAAGCGTAATCTTTGAGTCCACCGACATAACTAGATTTATAAACCCAACTAAACATTAAATGGAACATTAATGACAAGTGGTGGAATTAGGTGAAGGAATTAAATGGGGTAGTTGGGAAGAACATTAATGAGGATTAGGGTACAAAGAAAATTAAGGGTGAGGAAAAAGAAAGCAGAAAGAATACACCAATATAACATGTATATGATCACTCATTCTTATCACTGTTAGGTTTCTAGAATTTGTAATTAATGTGATATTATAATCTTGTTAATAGGAAATTTGAATCCCGGTGAGGGAAGTTCACGACTGAGCCGTTAGGCGATTCGTGAAAAGGTAAGTCACATGACTGCAACTTTCCTTGCTGTATGCCTTTGATTGTGAAATGTTTAGATAGAGTGTGACCTAATGGGATGAGTGTTTGTGGATTGGTTATAAGTTTATGAGATACGTAATGTGATTATTTTGTATGTATTTTGGTTGAATTGATATGCTCAATGATGTGCGGTATGAAAAGATGGAAGTTGCTCATTTATGTATTTATGTTCAGTTACTATACCTGATTATTTGATGGATTGGTGAGAATTGTGTTGATAATGCTTGTTGTTGGAAACATCATTTGATGTAAAGTATGGCATGAACATATATTGATGCCTTATGAGGGTATGTGTGGCTATACTATGAATATGTTGAGCTTGTTGTGGTTAAATTCCACATTTGATGATGTAACATGGCATGAGCATGCATGATTACATTATATGGTGATGCATGTATCATTCATGCATATTGGGCTCATAGGGAGCAATTGACTAAAATATGGCTCATCGGGAGCATTGAAAATGAGGGAGTGGTTATGGCTCTTGGGAGCATAATTTAGTGGATAGTATCTATTATATACTATATCGGGGCACAATGGATAAGACTCGGTACTTTCAAAAGTAATCGGGCGTGCCTGGCCAAGTAAGGGCGTTATTCAGGTCAAGTAAGAGCGTAAATTTATGGTCCATAGTACTTTATAACCATATACTCCCAACCGACGAGGCCCATTTGCAAATGTCATAATAAGGCCAAGTAAGGGCATAATTGTAAATATTCTATAGCATGAGCAGACATGTAGGGAGATACATTAGCATTCATTCATTCATGTCAATTTGGATTGTGATGTTTCTCATGTATTGTAAAGAAACTTGAAGCTTGTGATTGAGATTATTTGAGTGAAATGATGGATGATTGTATCCTTACTTGGATTTCATGAAAGGATACGATTAATTGTTGAGATGTGAATATTTATGAATCGTGCTTCATTGTATGAATGAAACCTTATGTGAGTTGGTGAAATGTTATATACCCTATAGATTGATTGTGCTATGTGGACAATATGATTACGGTGTGATATTCCATGTTTGTGGAATTGATTTCAAAATGTTTAGAGTTATAAAATTGGATGCTTGTTATGTGGAAATTATTATGGTTGAAAGATTGCCTAAGTATGGATGCAAATTTAGCTAAGTATGAATGAAATTTGGCCAAATCTGGGAATCAGAATCCCAGTCACGAACGTGACGGATCCCAATCATGATCGTGACTGGTCAGCTGAACCAAGAATGAGAAGTAGAAGCGCAGTCATGAACGTGGCTGACACCAGTCACGATCGTGACGGGTCTTTTGGACACAAATATTGGTGAGGAAAATCAGCCACGAAAGTGACTAAAATCAGCCACGAACGTGACTGAAGTTAGCCACGAACGTGACTGAGTTTTTGGTCACGTTTGAGCTAGGGTTTTAAGGGTTTTGGCTAGGGTTTGAGGAAGTCACAAACGTGACTCATGGGAGCCATGAGCGTGACTACCCTTTTGACCATCCAAGTGCTGAAAAATGAAGGAGCCACGAACGTGACTAATGGGAGCCACGAACGTGAATACCCTTCTGACTTCCCAAAGGTTGAAAACTTAAAGGACCACAAATGTGGTTGACTCAACCACGATCGTGACTGCCTATCTATTGGACAAACACTTGAAATTGTATGTGTTTATACATGTTCATTTGTGTTCTAACTTATTCATATATGTTCAAACATTCATAAATGAAAATGTTGTTTTCTATAACATGTGTTCTTGGCCAAATAAGTGCTATGATCTTCAGATTGAATGAAATGCTTCATGGTTATTATGTTTATATGATATGGAAAATGTGTGAATGTACATATGAATGTATTTATGTTGCCAAATATGCCATGATTGAAAGGAAGTTGTCCATTTTGTAAGTGTGGCTTATTGAGTTTCACAACTCACTGGTGTTTCATACCTACTGTGTGGGCAAGAATTTGAGGGACAAACTTTTGGACATGAAGGTGGTTAAGCTGTTGCTCCGACTCGGACATAAAGAAAAGAAGAACCGAGGTGGGCTGTGAACTGCACTAGGATTGCTTGTTTTTGTACATAAAAGGGCATACATAGTGCATACTTGTATTTTGTTAGGTTATTGATGAAATAGGATCATTCCGATTCTTTTTCTTTCATAACCTAAACTATTTTGTATACCTCTTATTTTGTTTTGGGGCATATGCCTTCGTAAAACTTTGTAAACCGTTCTTGAAAGAAATGAGATGTACATATTTATGATGAATGAATTTGTTTTTATTTTCTTTATTTTTATCACAAAACTTTTAATATCAAAACCTTTGATTTCTAAGTTCGAGTGTCACTTGACGGAGGGGAGAATATAAGTAAGTGGTAGTCGAATTAGGGGGTCACATCATCTTCCTTTCCCTTTCGGCTCAAAGCATCGGCAACCACATTCGCCTTTCCCGGATGATACTCAATTGTGCAACTGTAACCTTTTAATAACTCAATCTAGTGCCTCTGCCTTAGGTTCAGCTCTTTCTAAGTCGTAATGTACTTGAGACTTTTATGATCTGTGAAGATCTGGAACGTCTCACTGTATAAATAATGTCACCAAATCTTTAGAGGATGAATGATCACAGCTAACTCGAGATCATGAGTAGGATAGTTAGCTTCGTGCGGTCTCAACTGTCGTGAAGTATAAGTAATAAGTCTATTATGCTGCATCAATACACGACCTAACCCTACTTTAGACACATCTGTATAAACCACAAATCTGCCTCACTGACTAGGTAATATAAGAACTGCGGCTTCAACTAATCTCTTATTCAACTCAAGAAAACTCTCCTGACATTTATCATTCCAAATGAACGGAGCATTCTTTTCAACAAAGATGTCATCGGCTTAGCTATCCTCGAGAAATCTTGAATAAATCTCCGATAATAACCAGCTAGACCTAAGAAACTCCATACCTCAAACACATTTTTAGGAGCTTCCCACTCCTGAACTGCATTAATCTTACTAGGATCTGGCTTCACTTCCTCAGCTGAAATCACAAGTCTTAGAAAGACAACCTCTGACATCCAAAACTCACATTTTCTAAACTTAGCATACAACTCTTTTGCTTTCAGTAACTATAGCACAATCCAAAGTTGTTTCTCTTGCTATTCTCTGTCTCTAGAATACACCAACACGCCATCAATAAACCCAACTACAAACTAGACCAAGTACGGTTGAAATACTTTATTCATCAAATCCATAAACACCTCTGGTGCATTAGTCACCCCAAATGGCATAACTATAAACTCAAAGTGCCCATATTGAGTCGTTAACATTGTCTTCGATATTGAACTGTCCTCAACTCTCAGCTGCCAGTAACCTGATCTCAGGTCAATCTTGGAAACATTGTCTCTCCTCGTAGCTGATCAATCAAGTCATCTATCTGTGGCAACGAATACCTGTTCTTCACTGTCACCTTGTTCAACTGATGATAGTCAATACATAATCGCATCCTACCATCTTTCTTTTGCACGAATAGCACTGGTGCGGCCCAAGATGATACGCTCGATCATATGAAACCTTTATCTAACAACTCCTCTAACTGTCTTTTCAATTCCTACAGTTCCATAGCTGCCATCTGATGTGGTGCAATTAATACAGAAGATGCTCCCAGTACAATCTCCATCCTGAAATCAGCCTCTCGATGAGGTGGCAATCCTGATAACTCCTCAGGAAATACCTTAGGATACTCATATACTATCTTCACATCTTTAACCTTAACCTTTAGTTGATTCAAGTCTATCATAGAAGCTAAGAAAGATTCACAACCCTCTCTCAATAATTTGATAGTAGCAACTATTGAAATCAAACACGAATGTATCATTTTTCTCTCGCCCACTAATAACACTTTTCGATCACCATCAACCTCGACTACTACCTCTTTTGCGTAACAATCAACCATAGCTCTATTTTTGGATAGCCAATCCATCCCTAAGATGATTTTAAAGTCTACCACCCTCAAAACTATCAAATTGGCCAAAATATGTCAACTCGCCAATTTTCAGCTCATAGTTCCTCAATATATGTTTCACTAACAGTGTACCTCCTGTTGGCATAAAAACTGCGACTGTATATCCTACATGCTCAATACTACCTTTATATGCTCTACCACTAACTTACTCATAAATGAATAAGTGGAACCAGATCAATCAGTTCTAAAGCATCATAAGCAAATATGGAAATCATACCAGTTATCACATTCAGATTCTCTTTAACCTCGTCTCTGGTCATAGTAACAACTCAGGCCTGTGGTACTGCCCCAACCTGTGAAGTGGATCCACCTGCTCCACTTGAACCACCTCTGGAGGCTGCTCCTCACCTAGAAGTAGACCCTGTACCTTATCCACCTCTACCTCTACTACCTCCCGTAGAAGCAGTAGTCTTATTGTCACGAATGCTGCTTTGCCTAGAACCACCTCCTCCCTGGGAATCTCTCCTCTCTAGACAGTTTCTACTAAAATGTCTTGGCTGATGACAGGTATAAAAAATTCAAGCATCCCACCAGTATATGTACCTATATCACGGCCTTGAGAAATAAGAGGCCTGGTGGAATAACTCCTACCACCTCTTGTTCCTCCCCTGGACTGTCTACTACCACTCCCGCCTGTGCCATGAGATGGTCTAGAATTTGTCTTCTTTTGTCCTCTAGCTGAACTAGAGCTACCTAAAACCTTTTGTCATTTGCCCTCTCCTTTATCCCCTCTATTGGCAATTCCTCTGCCTTGATAGAAGTCTCAAGCAAACTCTTATAAGTAGGGGGTTTCATCATAATTCTGGTACAAATATTATAGCTCAATCCCCGCTCAAATCTATCTCTCCTCTTCTGATCAGTATCCACATCCTCTGGAGCATATCGAGAGAATCTAGTAAACTCTGCTTCGTATTCTGTAACTGTCATCGTTTTCTATTTTAGCTCCAGAAACTCTATCTTCTTTTTCGTCTGATACAGCAGAGGAGTGTATTTGTTTAGTAAACTTCTTCAAAAAGTCATCCCAGGTCAACATCAGAGGATCATTCTAACTATTAGGAACTGACTCCCACTACTTCTAGGTATCCTTTTCCAATAGAGAAGTAGTATATCTCAGTTTCTGCTCAATTGTACATCTCATACGTGTCAGAATATGCTCTGTATGTTTGAGCCAATCATTTGCTACTACAGGATCGGTCGTTCCCTCAAATGTTTTTGCCCCCTGCTTTCTTACTTCCTTAAAACTTTTATCAATATTCATAGCATGCTGACTTCCAGAAGGTCACTGGCTTCTCATCATCTTTTGCATCATCTCTTAGAATAGAGCATATACATGATCATATGGGGTATATGCCTATTAGGTTGTGCAGTAGGTTGTGCAGGCTGCTCAGGAGGTTCTGAGGTTAAACCATATCCCTCCACTGACTCTCTAGACTCAATAGTGTGATTATGCGATACTTCGTCTATAGGCTCCATCTATTATAGAAATCACAAGTTCAAATCATTTAGCTTTTGCCAAAACATGATGCAGTAAAATCATTTTGGCACAGTCCGGATAGAATTTAATCTCTGCTTTGATACCACTAAATGTGAAGCTCAATTTTTTAAAACTTTATTTCCTAAATAAACAATTCTTGTCATAAAAAATATAATAATAAAATAATATGAAGAGAGAAAATAAAAATACATGCACTTTCTTAAAACTCGGCCCAATTCTTTTCTCAAAATAAATACAAACACAGAAGTTATAGTTTAGTTTTGAAAACAAGTTCAAAACCATAATGCATGCATGTAAAAATATGTACAAAATGTACAAACCAAAATCGAAAACTACAAAATCTAGAGCTCAACCTCAGACTAGTATCGCTGTGGGAGATGATCACTGTAAACCTCTGGTCCAGCAACAACTACCTATGATCTGCACAATATCACAAATAATCACACAAGGGTGAGTATTTTCATACTCAGTAAGTGCTTTTGATTTACACTTGCCAAAGTAGTTAATGCATAAGTAATCGTTATTTATTAAGTACTTTATGCAAAAGGGTAAACATCCTATTAATTCCCACACAGTTCTGTACTTAATTCCTTGTTTAGTTGTTGATCAAAGACTTTTTCAGGGAGCATGGGTCGGGTTGGCTTGAGCACAAGGTCGTGCTCATTCTATTTTCTAGACTCTTTCAGACACAGATCATGTTGCCTAAATTGGTCACAGGACGAGGGTGTGCTGGTCATCACGGGGGTTGTGCTGACTCTTAGAAATGCACATATTAACTCTGTTTTCCAGAAATTAACACATAGCAAGCATTTCCTGAAATCTATTACTTAACCAAGTTAATGTTTATACCATTTTTTACAGTAAACAAATCAATATCTCTGTCATTTAGCTCATTATTAAGCCAATTGTTCATCAAACATTGTCTCAAAATCATTAACATTCATACCAATAACCACATTAACCACACAACAATAACATCACACAGAAATAACATCACATAGCAATTCTTTATCAAACTCAACAACATTCATTCCATAGCATGAAATATCAAATGAATGCAAAATGAAATGAGACTGTAATGTCAATGAAATCACACACAGTATGACCCAAGTTTTCTCAAAATCCTCTTTCGCACACAGTAGAGGAATCCTCATTAGAACACAGCAGGGGATAACACACAACAATAGATAGAGAGAACACAGCTCGTACAGACAGTACATAGTAAGCAAAATGGCACACAACTCGTGTCATACATATGTTATGCGATACGTGAATGTCTCATATGCAATTCATAAGCAATATCATATAGCAAATATAGCACATAGCAAGCACATAGCTTAAAGCACATAGTATTAAACCATCCATTCGATTTTTTATGCCTTTCACATAGTTTCAAGTTCAAAAGCACATAATGCATGAACAGTTAAAAGCATACATCCACAAAGCACTTAGATCATACATATTTCTATTCATCATTAACATCAAGTTAATCCACATAGCCATCTTATTAACTAATATGATCCTAAGATCATTACATATAGTATAAACATAGCAACAAGTCAATTAAGACACATTTTTGCTATGATATTAACTTATATGCATACTTACCAAGTATGAATTAACAATACAGATGCAAGACATACAATGGTAAGTATAATTTGCACTTACCTTGATATATGTGCGAAGTCGACTCAGGGCTTAACTTTAATCCAGAGCTCGTAAGGTTCCTCTTATACAAAATAATCACATAAAGGCTGTTATTCACTTGATCTTAACTTGTTTCACATAAAGAAACATTAATTCAAGCCTCTAAACTTAAATCTTCATTTCCTCAATAACCTTTCCAAATCACTAATTCTCATACTTTCATTTTCAACATGATTTAAGTGATCTAACACATCCATAGAGATTTAATTAGCTCTATTCAACTAACCAACACCATTTCACACTGAAATCAGTTCTTATCCCACAATTTAGAAATTTCCAACAACTAACTACACTCATATATTCTTGCTAAACTAAGGCCATAAGCTTACCTTAGTGAAATTGGCTCCAAACTTGTAAGAAATTGAGTTTTTTCTTTCTTATACACACCCTCTAGACATTCTAGGGTTTTCTCTCATGACTTTCAGCTCTGATTATGCTATGCTCAATAAAACAGTAAATGAGTTGATTTTTGTTTTAAAACAACCCAGACGACACGACCTACGACACGAGTCGTGCTCCAAGTCACGTTGTGCATTTTCAGCACGAGTTCTGATCAGGTCATGCTCGAGATCATGCTGATCAATTTCCAGAATGATGAGCATTCCCTCCAGCACAAACCCTTTTATTTCATATTTGGGCACAACCCCCCGTTTCTTTTACATTTGGGCACAAACCCCTTTTATTTCATATTTGGGCATAACCCCCATTTCTTTTACATTTGGGCACAAACCCCTTTTATTTCATATTTGGGCACAACCTCCATTTCTTTTACATTTGGGCACAAACCCCCCCTTTTTATGAATGTGTGTGAATGTTCGTGATATGTCATAAATATCATGGTTCAATGCCACACAAGAATTAGAATTTCATTCCCAACCTTGCATAAATTTCATATTCATAGTCAAGTGATATTTCATAAACATACCATTTGCAAGAACAATTTTTCAAACCAAATTCCCTCATTTCCTACAACCAAGCTTACTTAGTTCATCTTTTCCACAATTCACATTATTACATGCACTAAGCATACATAATTTACGTTATGAAAATTCACAATAACACCTCATAACCAACTTATCACCACATCTAAAATCAAACCTACACAAACTTATTTATCATAATCTTAAGGCATATAACCAAGTAACACCTAAATACCACTTCAACCATTCAGCTCCATACAACACATAAATACAAATTCAAGCATTCAAAGCATACATTTCTTTCACGCAAACAACTCAAATAACATATGAACAAACAAGACATTCCCAACACAATATCAACCAAACAAAGGCTAACACTACGATTGCAAGTGTTAAGCACACTTACCTCGGGCTCCAAGAACAAATTCCTCGCTCAATCCCTAATTTGGATTCTGAATTTCAATATCTACACGTATTAAAGCCCATTTTACCCGTTATTCATATATTCAACTTATTTATCCTATTCTTCTCTCTATTTTTCTCAAAAATCAACAAATTCCTAAGAACCTCAGAACTCTAAACCTCTCTCCATTCATCACAATAGGAGTCAAACACACATGCCATTCCAATTAACACAGAAAACCCCACGAAACCCCACATAAAAACTCACTCAAAATGCATACATTTTCCTTAAATCCTAGAGTTTATTTGGGTAATTTTTTGGAAGACAATCCACGAGTCTCTATGTATTGGAAGCAAGGTTTGAGGTTTGGAAGGGTGTGGGAAAGTGTTTTTGTGCTGGGGTTTGAGGGAAAATTGGGTTGGAGTGTTTAGGGTTGAATATATATGACTCTCTCTCCCTTCCTTATGAAAACACGCATTTTATTTTAAGTCTGCCCGCACTGAGCGGCCTTGTGAACGGCCTCTGGCCGTTCCATGTGGCCGTTCACTCCTTAATTCAGCAAAACTTCGGCCAATTCAAAACAGTGGTGAACGGCCATGGCAACGGTTTCCATGGTCATTCCCACGGCTGTTCCTGACCATTTTCTAACATTTTTCCATTGAATTCTTCGTAATATTTTTTGTACTATTCTTTGGAGCATTACAATAATCATTAATAATCACAAGCTTATATAATTTTCCTCATAAGCTAACATGCTTAGATGTTCTTACAAAGTCCATATGCATAAGTTCTAAAAATCTAGAACTACATGTTTCTTTATTTGGCTTAAACAGAACCTCTAGTTTGTTAAGCCTCTATGCATGGTTCACATAAATGATCCTTAATGTATCTTAACTTAGGTAAACGTTTGACTACAACAATTTTTAACAATTTAGTGAGTAAAGGAAAGGGTGCATATCCTAATCTCCTATTCTATAAGTTTACATTTTTCATAAATTGTAATTAAGCATTTTTCATCAAATGAATCTTCATCATGCAAGTTAACAACATTTACATTTCCTTATCTTACTCCTACAAATGTTATCATATTTTTCTTACATACTCACAATGAGTGGATTCAAATCTAACTTCAAAGTTTAGATCACATAATTGTGAGACACTAAGTAAGCTATTTCTTAATACATCAACAAGTAGCACATTATCAATTGTAGGCAAATGTTCTTACCCACTTTACCTATACCAATGATTTTACCTTTCTTGTTCTCACCAAATGTGACATAAACATTTTCTTTGTGTTCAAGTGATGCAAAGAGACTTTATCCCCACTCATGTGTCTAGAGCATCCACTATCAATGTACCACATGCTTGTGGTGCTCTACTTCCCTGTTTGTACTTACAAAACAAAAATCATGTCCTTTTTATTGGTACCCATGCTAGTTTAGGTCCTTTTTGGTTAGGTAAAAGCATCATATCATCCACTTTGGTTCTTTTGGGAACCAATACTTTCTTCACAACAATAACTCTCCTTGGAGCATGCAAGAATGTGAACTATAACCAATTTTTAGACATCTAACACACTTTGGCACTTTCAAATTTACCTTGTTCCTCGAATGATCTAATTTATTTACTAAAGATTATTCCATTTTTTAATTCCTCACAACCTTGACCACATCTAGATAAACTGTATCTTTACATTTTTAACATTTTTCAAACTTATCATTACCATTTGTATAAATAATCATGTTGCATTCCTTTTTGATATTATTAAGTTGCAATTTCAATTTCTCATATTCAAGCATGCAATAAGAATGATCACTAACTTTTTTTCAATGATCTAAGTAAGTCTTCATTCTCACTTTTTAGCAACCTATTACTTGTTCTAAGAAACTTATTACCTTGCTAGCTTAGCATAATATTCATTCAATGATACAAATATAATAAGTAACTCTATGATTGCAGTTACTGTAGCATCCCATACCCATGGGAATGATCTTAAAGTTTTCTTTACTCTATCACTCTCTTGGATTGGTTTTCTAAATGAAGCTAATCCATTTGTGATCTCGGCAAACATATCCAACATCAAAGTGATGCTTTCACCATCCATCATAGTGAAGAGTTTGTAATCATAAAGGAGCATATTAATCTTAGTTTCCTTCACTTAAGTAGTTCCCTCATGTGTGACCTCAAGAATCTTCTAAATTTACTTTGCATTGTCGCACGATACAACACTATTCAAGTCCTCGGGGTTTAATGCACAATATAGAATTTGCATTGCCTTTAAATTAGATTTGTTCTCCCCCAATTCTCATCATTATATTCATCTTCCCTCTTGATCTCTTCATTCATTATTCTATAGACATTTGGGCCTATAGCAATCACATTTTTGAATCTCGATATCATGATACTTGATGAAGATCATCATTCTCTTTTTCCACATCATGTAATTGCTCCAATCAAAGAATGGAGGTCTATTTGTAACATACTTATGTTTTTCACCATTTCCACCAGAGTTTAAAGCCATTCTTGCTCTTCTACTCTTGGGATGTTAATTCTTCAAATAAGAGGTCCTGCTCAGATATATGTAGAATACAAGAGAAGGGGGTTGAATCTTGTATCATCTAATTCTCGATTACTTTGTAGAATCAATGAAAATAGTAAAGATAAAATTTATAAAGAAGAAGAATGAACACACAAATTTAGAGTGGTTTGGCACAGCCTTGCCTACTCTACTACCTTAGCACCATTACTAAGGATTTTCAACCTTCCACTGTTTTTCTTTTACAAATCACTTTCTAGATAAGTGACAAATCTTATGCAACTTTCACTTTCAAGATAAGTGAGAACTTTACCAATATCTTGCACTAACAAATGGAAAAATCAAAAAAACAACAAACTAGCAATTCTACTCTTTAGCAATTATTATTTCAAGCCTATACAATGAGTCTATCATTATATATTTTCCTTATGCAATTAGAATAGTAAAAGACTCACTAGTACCTTGCTTTAATGATCAATGTTGATTCTTGCTCACATCCTTATACAATAGTGTAAATCTTGTTTTCTTATGTTACCTCTTTGTTTCTACTGTTGTCTTATGCATTCCAACAATTAATTATAAGCTTATATACTTTACACTTGAGTTTTTGGTTGTTAGACTCATAATGTAGCCATTGGAGTTTTAAATGCCCTTGTATTTGATGTTGTGTTAGACCCGTTAATGTACGTTTAGATATGTATTAACGTATATTACTCACTTAATGTGCATTACCATCTTTTCCTAATGTATGTTAGCCTTCTCACCTAAATTTTATGTCATCTTGTCAATTTAAAGTAGTATACCCATCACGTTCGTGACACATTTGATCTCGATACACATAGAGTACTTTAATCTGCACATAATGTACGTTAGTATTCAAATATAATCTCAATGCATACTAGGGGGTTGCCAATCTTGAGTTAGAATTAGATCATTGAGCTCTAGGCTTTATGTAATGCCCTCCATTTTTAAGAATTTTTAATAATTTTTGAATTATTTAATAATTATGCGAATAAATTTTTCGCGTAATATTGTTAATTAAATATGGTGGGAGAATGTAAAATATTATAAGATTTAAAAATTAGTTTAAATAGTAGAACCGGGAGAGAGAAAGTTAAAAGAATGGCCGAGGGTTGAGCCGAGGGTAAAATGGTCAATTGACGTTATATATATATACATAAACATAATCAATTCTCTTCATTTCAACCCACATCCACGTTTGTTCTCTCTCAAACCTAAACCAAAATTTCAAAACTTAAACTTGAGCTAGGAATCATCGGAATTTGGTGATCGGAAGGTGTTAGGACCGAAGAAAGATAAAACTTTGGTAAGTTTTACGACCTTAACTCTTG